>JARQOC010000003.1:155016903-155031864 GCA_033576535.1 Allobates femoralis
TAACAAAAACGTTTGATTATTCTTTTTTTTACCAAAAAATCGTGTTGGAGGCTGTGGAGTCGGTGCCCATTTTTGGGTGGAGTCGGAGTCAGATTCAGTAAAATTGAGGAGTCGGAGTCTGAAATGTGGTTTACTGCCTTCACAGTCATGTTGTGGAGTCGGAGTCTGTGTCCATTTTAGTGGAGTTGGATTCAAGATAATTGAAGAGTCTGAGTCAGAGTCGGATGGATGTTTGGCATTCAGACTCCACAACCATGGTGTTGGTTACAAAATCGGCCATTTTGGTCAGCTTTACTCTTATGTGTATGGGGGTCTTATTCCTCAGATAAAGTGGCTATAAACCGTAGAGATAAAGATTTGCCATGTTGAATTTCAAAGATCTTAATGCCAGGAAACATGCATGCTTGGTCTAGAAAGCATACGTGTTGACAGAGTCAATAAGGATAGCTGTTAGCCCAATTAGTAAGTGGGGCACACATTACATAAAGGCAGTAATTAGGGATGAGCGAGTATACTCGCTACTATTCGGAACTTCGCCGAATAGTAGCGGTATTCGGCTACTCGCTATTCTCCGAGTATCTTATGTGTACTCGGGAGTAGCGAGGAGTCCTAATACTTTCGCAGATGTATCTATAGATACACTGCGAAAGTAGCCTAAAAGTGATTAAAAGTGTTAAAAATAATAAAATTACATACTCCACCTGTCCGACGCCTGCACTGGACCGGCAAAGAAGACATCCGATCACCGGACAAGGACCTGTGACTACCAGCCAATCAGATGGCGACACGTCACAACCACGTGATCGCAAGCGGCCACCTGATTGGCCGATAGCGATCACTTGGTTGTGGACGTGGCGCCATCTGATTTACTAGATCGCTACTGGCCATTTGATTGGCTGGTAGTCACAGGTCCTTGTCCAGTGATCGGATGTCTTCTTTGCTGGTCCCGATGCAGGTGTCGGACAGGTGAGTATGTAATTTTATTATTTTTAACAACTTTTAAGCTACTTTCGCAGTGTAGTATTCGTACTCGCTATACTCGCAACGAGTACCAAGTACCAGTACCTACTCGTTGCGAGCATAGCGAGTACGAATATTACGGTACTCGCTCATCCCTAGCAGTAATACTTTCAATAATGTGTTATATTTGCTGATGTCACCTTGTCTAGTTTGGTTTACATACAAAAATAACAATGTTAACATTGCTCCAATGGCTGATAACAAGTATCAAGGTGTGGATTTTTTCTACCTTTTTAGTGTATTATAGATTAATATTTAATTTTTCCATGCTACTTCATCTGTCCCCAGAATATTAATGACACTTCTGTGAAGTGAACGAGGACTTTTGGGATTTGGGATTTTCCTGCCTTTCCTTCTATAGAATAACTGGACTTTTAGTCTCCAATATTGTTGGTATGTAGTTATGATATAGTCTTATTTTGGTCTTTACATTCTTTCATGTCTTCTGCACTATGTTTTGCTGATCTCCACCACCATATTGGCTTTAATAAATCAGAGACAATTCATTCTTTCTCCGAAATTAAGCACAGCCTTTTGTTCAAGTTATCTTTTTGTTACTAGAATGAATACAAAGGCATTTTGTAATGCAGCCACAATGACATATGACCAAGGCACAAAGCATTCTGGGTCAGCCAATGAATGGAAAAAGCCAATGACTCCCTTTTGGATTGTCAAGCCTGTTGAGTTATTTCACTCCAGTTATCTGCAATTATGATCCCACAGTGCTCTCCATGGACTTTCCCACTACAAACTGTTGAAACTTTCTGTTTACATAGAACCTGACCTGACTTTTAATGATGGGTTTCTAGCCCCTGGCATGCTGTAGGCAGACCAAGATAATCTGTTTTGACATTTTTTTCTAAAAGTAAAGTAAACTGGTAATGTGTGCCGTAACTGCATAATACTGTTCCCCATAACATTAAGTCTGTTGTACTTGTCATCGTACTTGTTACTCTACTTAAGTATATCAATAGGTCAAACATTATTATTGCTTTTAGTTGTAGTAAAGAGTTTTTTTTTTCACTTTACCTGGATTCCTTTATTTCATAACAAATGTTGGTAAAAGTAAAAAAAAAAAAAAAAGTACCAAATAAAGGGCTATGTTAATAAAAAACAGTTTAGAGTAAGAGTCCAAAATCTCCCCTTGTTTTTAGTTTGGCCACACAACTCTTTATGGTAAAATATTAGAAATGATAACCAAACCATTCAGGACAATTATTAAATCATGAAGTCACCCACAACCTTAAAGGGGATGTCCACCACTTGGACAACACCTTCTCATTCCCCATATATGCCCCCATTGAAATAAAAACGCATATTCTCACTTCTGCTGCCGGCGCAGTTATAGTAATGACAGAAGTCATATTAATGGGGCCCACGTGACATTTTTATGAGAATCAGCACTGGCTTCCTTTTTCCCCACCTTTAGACACAAGAATACTCAACCGGAACAGAGCGCTGCAACTGCCGCTGACTTTCTGGGAAAAGGAAGCCAGCACTGATTAGTCGCAGGGCTCGTGTGTCATAACAATGTCACATGAGCCCTGGGAACCCAACGTTTGACATCGATGGAACAGCACCGGCACTGAAAGGGAGTATAGGCTTTTTTTATCTTTATGGGGGCACGTATTTGGAATGAGAAGTTATAAAATAATTGTAATTGTTAAAATAAATTGATAAATGTCCAATGTCTAAATATATCAGCAAACTGTAGATACAGTGACTGCAACTTAAACACCTTTTGGTGTTTTGTCTGCTATCATATAGACAGTTCATGTCACGTTGTAGCGAGAATGCTGATGAGGGAATATCAGTTATGGGCAGGGTGACTAGGGAAGACTAGTCTGACCCTAGTCTAGGAACCTTGAATATGGCCCTGATACCAAAGGTATCTCTGATGGTGAGAAGGTTCGGGCCTCCAGGCTCTCCCTAACCTCCTCCACCAGCCCTGCGCTATTCCCCCTTCACCTCCCTCCACAGCACTGGGATACAGCAACTCCAAAGGAAAGGACTTCAGCAACACAAACGCACAGGTCAGCACAGCACAGCTTCCAGGCATAGAATGAAACTCTATCAGCAGCACCACCTGGTGGAAGGAGAGGCTACTTAAAGGCTAGGGGGAGGGGAGCTCAGGTGAGTCACACATTAACCCCTCAACCAGCAGTTGAACCTCATAGTGAATGCAGTGCTGGAGCACAACACAGGAGGCCAGGACCTTCACAACTATCAACCATGCAGCTCTTAAAGACAAACACATACACAGCAGCATCCAGCAATGTCAGTGCCATCTGACCGTGTGACAGTACCCCCTCTTTTAAGAGAGTCCTCCGGACTCAACTACGGCACATCCGAAAGACATCCACATCCCCTGAGTGATGAGATATGAAAGACATTACAAGTTGCCAAACCTGGGGGCAGGTCAAGGCGGTACAGCACAGGATTACAAATGGCCAATATCCGAAACGGTCCTATAACCCCAGAACCAGGAGCCCCAGCTGCACACTTCCACCTGACATGTTTGGACAACACTCACACATGCTCGTTAACTCTCAGGTCTGGACCAGCACGTTTATTTCTAAATCTGCGGTCACAGTTAGAGGACACACATCCAGGATGGAAAACTGCAGCAGTGTTTCCCCTGGGGCCCAGGGCTCCCTCGCCTGGAGTGCGCAGCAGGAACCACTGTCTCTCCCCGGCCCCTCCTCCTGGAACGACACCTAGACCCACCATTAATCTGAGGTGTAGTCTGGACTCCACCCCCTCTTCCAGGCTCACTCCCATTCACCTCTGGACGTGGGGTAGGAGTCGGTGCAACCAGTACGGTAGAAATAGTTGTAGCGAGGCAATTACTCACACAGAAAGCCCCCCAAGTTACAACCTTTCTGGCCGCCAGTCAATTACTGGGTTGTGTTTCTCCAGCCAGGGAAGGTCCAATACAATGGGAGTGGGCAGGGTCTCCAAGAGGTGACAGGACAGAACCTCCTGGTGGAGAGTTCCTATGCTCAAGTTCACATTACGCACCACTTGGTAGAGGGCCTTCTGATTGAGTGGAACTGAGTCGATCGATATGATGGGAATGGGTCTCACTAAAGCACTGATGGTGAGACCATTAGCCCGAGCAAAGCGAGAATCCATCAAATTGAGCCCCGCTCCGCTATCAACCAGAACAGGCAGTGTCTCGATTTTACCATCCACCACCACCTTGGCAGAGAGAGTGAACGGAGACTTAGAGAGGAAGGAAAGATAAACTCTCTGGTCGTCTCCTTCTGAACGGCCCGAGTTAGGCTGCTTCTGAGACTGTGTGGTCTTGGAGCGAAGTGGACAAACCTTAATAAAATGGTCAGATTTTCCACAGAAAAAACATGCTCTGCCCACTGGGTGAACAGTAGCCACAGGAGGGTTAACACGAGAATCTACTTCCAACAACTGCATGGGTTCATCGGGTATAGTCTCCTCAGCGGGGATAGATACAGGAGACATAGTAGGTTTCGGTCTCTCTCTCAGGCGTCTGTCAAACCATATGGCTAGGGACATTGCAGCCTCCAATGACTCAGGTGCAGCGTACTGAACCAGGGTGTCTTGCAGTCTAGCTGACAAACCCAAGCAGAACTGACTCTGGAGGGCTGGGTCGTTCCACTGGGTGTCAGTCGCCCATCTCCGAAGCTCTGAGCAGTACTCCTCCACTGCTCGTGTGCCCTGCTTGAGTTTACGGAGAGAGAGCAGCAAAAACCTCATCCACCGACCGCAACGACGGTGAGTCGGCCGGAAGGGAAAAGGCCCAGGTCTGGGGGTCCCTTTTAAGAAGCGAGACTATAATCCCCACCCGCTGTTCCTCACTTCCCAATGAACGGGGCCAGAGCCTGAAATAAGGCTTACAGGCTTGATGGAACAAAAAAAATTTGTCTCTTCCCCCAGAGTACCTATCTGGAAGAGAGACCTTGGGTTCTGGCATGGCCTGAGCATGAGCCGACGCCAGGTAACCCACGACTTGCTGCAGTTGTTGCACTACCTGAGTCTGCAGACCAGTTACCTCTTCAGAGATGGTCTGCATCAGGTGAGAAAATGCATCAGCTGAGGCAGTCTGAAACATACTGTCTGAAAAAAAAAGGTATGGGCTGCTGATAATGTCACGGTGTAGTGAGAATGCTGATGAGGGAATGGCAGTTATGGGCAGGGTGACCAGGGAAGACTAGTCTGACCCTAGCCTAGGAACCCTTAATGGTCCTAATCCCGAAGGTATCTCTGATGGTGAGAAGGTTTGGGTCTCCAGCCTCTCCCTAACCTCCTCCACCAGCCCTGCGCTATTCCCCCTCTCATCTCCCTTCACAGAACTGGGATACAGCAACTCCAAAGGAAAGGACTCCAGCAACACAAACACACAGGTCAGTCCAGCACGGCTTCCAGGCATAGAGTGAAACTCTATCAGGAGCACCACCTGGTGGAAGGAAAGGCAACTTAAAGGCTAGGGGGAGGGGAGTTCAGGTGAGTCACACATTAACCCCTCAACCAGCAGTTGAACCTCATAGTGAATGCAGCGCTGGAGCACAACACAGGAGGCCAGGACCTTCACAACTATCAAACATGCAGCTCTTAAAGACAAACACATACACAGCAGCATCCAGCAGTGTCAGCTCCATCTAAGCACGTGACAGTTCACTTTGCCACTGTAGCCAATCACTGAGCTCAGCAGCTCTTGCAGTTTATATCAGCTGTGCTATTGAGCTTATTGATTGGCTGCAGCATTGATGTGAACTATCAACATGACGTTACCATTTCAACCAAAACACAGAGACTAGAGAAGCAGGAGAGAGCCATTATTGGAGCTGAATCCTGTCTGTATTTGTTATTTTATGTCACTATAAATGTTAGGGAATCTATGTTGTAAAAAAAGAAAACTCCTTTAATGTTACTACTTCTGAACTATAGAAATGTTTAAATAAAATTGAATTCCTTTTGGTATTACCATATAGGCGACCAAGATCATATGACAATGTGGATGAAAGAGGCTTGCAGCAGGTAACTTCTAAATGAGGAGACTCACTCACTGACTCGGGCCCATCAGGGAATTCACCAGCTCCCCAATGGACCAGTCCGAGCCTCATTATATGACATTGAGAGCAACCTATTGATGTACCCAGCCATTCAGCAAATCTACAGTTTAGAAAAATAAGAGGTCTGATGTTTGGAGAACAGAAACAATACGCAGGTTTTAATGTTTTACAAAGATATTTCTTCTTTCAAGGTCCACATAAAAGTTCTCTAAGTAAAGTGACCCAGAGTTTGCTATGTGATGTTTTATAATGTTGTGTATTGTAACTCCAGCACTTTAGTTCTGAGAGTGGTTGCATGTTTAATCCCATACTGCCCTCTGCTGGAGTAAAAGTTCTTATCCGTGTTTCTTATGGGACTACAACCTCCTCAGCTATTCCATAGCTGGACTAAGAAACTTGCCCCTGCAATACACCCAGTTATCTAAATCTTTTTACATTTGCCTCCCAACCTGAGGATCCCTGGAGCCATCGGAGACACTGTGACAGAATTTAGCTTCCATTTCCCAGGTCTGCAAACCCGATAGAGGTTGTGGCAAATCGGTGGCATCACGAACATAAGATGCCAAAAATTACCAATTGCCAAAAAAGTGAATAGGCATATATCCTAAATCAGATTAACAATTAGAGCCCAAAAATCAATGTTTTGGTCAATATTTTTTCAAGTGTTTAAAGGGATTCTGTCACTTCCAAAACGCCTCCTAAGCTATCAAAACATGTCCCTGCAGCATCCCATAACTAATCTCTCACTCCTTTTATCTCCTAAAAGCATCCTGTGAAAGTGCATAAAAACGTTTTAATACTCACTCATTAGTGATTATAATTAGCAGTGACTATATTCATAGTCACCAAGGCAGGCTGTTTTGCAGCTCCAGGATCCACCCTGTCTGTGTGTTCTGCTGTGATGTGCAGGCATTGCCCTACCCTCTCTCTATCACTCACAGAATGCAAATCATTAGTCCTGCCTTCAGTTTCAGTTTCACTTAAGCACAGACAGAGAGAGGGCTGGATCCTGGAGCTGCAAAAGAACACCCCCTGGTGACTAAAGAATATGGCCCCTGCTAATAATGAGTAAGTATTAAAACGTTTTTATGCACTTTCACAGGATGCTTTTAGGAGACAAAAGAAGTGTGAGATTAGTGATAGGATGGTGCAGGGACATGTTTTGATAGCTTAGGAGGCGTTTTGGAGGTGACAGGATCCCTTTAATTTTGTAGGACAATATCTACTGAAGAATCCCATGCACATCAGTGGAGAGTGCCGAGTCTACGTGAGCACATCTTTACTCTAAACTAAAAACAAAATGGACCTGTGGCGGACATGGCACTTTTGGAAATCAGAGATCGGATCACACGGATGCTAAAATAGACTCAAGAGCTGGACCATGACTTGTCTGTAGTAGAAATAACATCTACCATCATAAACAGCGCCAGAAATAAGAAGTTCTAAAAGGAGACCTCACACATGATGGCTCCACCGACAAAAACACACATTTACTCTCTGAAAAAAAATACATTTCTATTGTCACTCGTGGAATCCCCAAGTCCTGTTCTCTAAATCAAAGCTCGGCACCACAAACCTCATTTCATGCGGAGCTGCAGATAGGTTTTCCTTTTATTATTATTAAAACATACACACATACCACATGCGGCCGGCTGGACACGGTGATTGCTTTCACAGAAGCTTTTTTGTACAGTATTTGTACGTTTGCATTTTTGAGTTTAATATTCATCAAAACCTCAAAAGAACTGTTTTCAATCAGACTAAGAAGAAGAAAAATAATCTCCCGGGGTAGATGTCATATTACGTTTTGCTGGACAGCACTCTTCAGTGAGGTCTACGTACTTGCAGCCATTTTTCCATAACGTCTCCTAGTTAATGTTTTTGAAAAGTACAAGAGATCGTTTATCAAGTATTGAATGCCACAAAATGTGGGAAAGACTTCAGAAAGTATGGTTCATGTTCACTGGCACTTCACACTTTATATCAGCCCTGTGTTCTGACACAGGGGGGGGCAAGGTTAACAGAGTTGTCCCACCAGAGAGACCCCTTTTCAGACAGCAGCTGCTCCCCAGACACAGTTGACATTCACCGGAGAGCCACCGTCAGCCATAATTTGCTAAAATCTGTCAGAACAAGAGCCACTTGTAACAGCAGCTTTCTATTCTTGCCTATGGAGGGGTCTTGCTCCCTATCCCTTCTCTATACCATTCATGCGATATACTAGGCTACGGTATAAACACAGGACATGTAAGATATATACCGGTAGGTATTTCAACTTAAGTCCTGAATTTAGATATTGTGTGTTTCAAGTGTATCACATCATGAAATAATTAAAAGTTGTGGTCTAATATGTAATTTAGTAAAGAAAATCTACATGGTCAAAAAGAAGAAAATTGAAAGAACAAAGATTTTGAACACAAAGAGAATATGCCATGAAAGGAGAGTCATTTCAGATGTCTACTTTTATGTATACATCGGTGTTTATGTAACTTCTCCATTTCAATTTCTTAATGAATTATTCTATAACATGATTTTAGAGGATTTATTTGGTATCACAAATAAAATAGTTATATATAAACAATACTATTGATATAATGTGAATAATGTACTGAGTAAAGGTCTTGTCACACCGCGGACAAGGGAGCGTCCGAATATAGTGCATGAGAAGTGGCAGACAGACTAGCAGTGCCCGACACACTACACACAACAGACTGGGAGAAACTGGGGGGAACAAATACAATGGAGGGCTCTGCTCTCTTAGGAAAGGGCATCTGGCATGGAGGGTTCATTTTGGGAAGGAATGACTGGACCTGGGGATACTTGTATTTTTACATGACGCCACCCGCAGGTTGCGGCTATAGATGGCCGCCGCTGCACGACAGTCCCCCTAGGGGCTGATGGTAGGGAGCCAGCAATGTTCTTAAGCCCTCTATGGGTAGGGCTGACTCCCAGGGCAGCTAGAGGTACCCGAGTGAATTGGTAGAGACGTTTCTGGTGCTCTCAACGCGTTAAGAAAGTTCACAGACACTACGGGGTGCAGTCTTCATTTCTTTTATTCACAGTTACTGTGCTGACCAGCTACTCCTAGGTAGTAGGATGGTACATAACCAGCACCCCTTCTCTGTCCTGAATTTAGATATTGTGTGTTTCAAATGTATCACATCATGAAATAATTAAAAGTTGTGGACTAATATGTAATTTAGTAAAGAAAATCTATATGGTCAAAAAGAAGAAAATTGAAAGAACAAAGATTTTGAACACAAAGAGAATATGCCATGAAAGGAGAGTCATTTGAGATGTCTACTTTTGTGTATACATCGGTGTTTGTGTAACTTCTCCATTTCAATTTCTTAATGAATTATTCTATAACATGATTTTAGAGGATTTATTTGGTATCACAAATAAAATAATTATACAAACAATACTATTGATATAATGTGAATAATGTACTGAGTAAAGGTCTTCTCACACCGCGGACAAGGGAGTGTCCGAATATAGTGTATGAGAAGTGGCACACAGACTAGCAGTGCCCGACACACTACACACAACAGACTGGGGAGAAACTGGGGGGAACAAATACAATGGAGGGCTCTGCTCATAGGGAAAAGGGAAAGGAGACCTCCTGCAATCACATATAGCCTGATCTCCCTACAGTCCTATATGGGTTTCCTACGACCCTGTCGCCGAGCAGGATATCTAGTCCATTGCTGTGGAGAAAGAGGAGAAAAAATGTGGAGCCTAAACATGCTTAACATGATACTTAAAGAATCTTTATTACTTATACAGGGCCTTAGGATACTCAGAACCGGGCTTTCTTGAGGCTTCATCACGGGGATCACAGGGACCGAGACCCGGCTCCGTGACCCTGGCGGTGTCATTAAAAATTTGGTGTGGGTGGCTCTCTCTCTTAGGGAAGGGCATCTGGCATGGAGGGTTCATTTTGGGAAGGAATGACTGGACCTGGGGATACTTGTGTTTTTACATGATGCCACCCGCAGGTTGCGGCTATAGATGGCCGCCGCTGCACGACAGGCCCCCTAGGGGCTGATGGTAGGGAGCCAGCAATGTTCTTAAGCCCTCTATGGGTAGGGCTGACTCCCAGGGCAGCTAGAGGTACCCGAGTGAATTGGTAGAGACGTTTCTGGTGCTCTCAACGCGTTAAGAAAGTTCACAGACACTACGGGGTGCAGTCTTCATATCTTTTATTCACAGTTACTGTGCTGACCAGCTACTCCCAGGTAGTAGGATGGTACATAACCAGCACCCCTTCTCTGTCCTTTCTCTGCCTCTTCACACTGTGCTTGTCTCTCCCGTTCTGCCTTGCGCCTCGCCACACAGAGCTCTGAGCCAGTGACAGTGGACTTTTCTTAGGGGATAACCTGCAGTGTCTCCCCTTTGCCCTATAGTTGCCATCTTTTCAGCAGATGTGTGCGGAACTCAACTGTGTTCCCATAGAGGTACCACAGCCTCCGGGTAGCTAGCTGAGCCTGGTCTGTCTTCTTCACTAGCCTTGGGGTTCTCGGTGCCCCTGTTCTTCGGCCTGGTCCCCCCACTTGGCTGATAATGGATTCGATCCCCACAGGTGGATCGCTCACTTCCCGTGTCTCTGGGACCATCTCTTCCTCCTGGAGCCACCTAGGTGTTGTTTTTGCTCCCACTTGCTCCAGTACTCTGGACACTTAAGTTCTTTCTCTCTGTGAAAGGCATTCTTGCTCTAGCTTCCCTCCAACTCGACCCTTGTTGTTCAACGGTCTCTACTGTTCAACTGTCTCTCCTGCATTCTAGATCTTTGACCTCACTCCTTCCCAGGTGCTCCCTCTAACTACTTCCTCTCTACCCAGCCGCACTACAATGGTTCCTAGTGTGTGGCCTGGGTGTCCCGGGGCCGGGCTGCACCCCTCTTACCCATGAGTGGGATACTACCCCCTAACAGGGGTGCAGTACCTCTGTGGCGACTGGATCTGCTGGGGCGCCACATACAGCACTATATGGAGGTGTGCAGCAGTATATGGAGGTGTACAGCAGTATATGGAGGTGTGCAGCACTATATGGAAGTGTACAGCCGTATATAGAGGTGTACAGTACTGTGTGTAGGTGTGCAGCACTATATGGAGATGTATAGTAATGTATGGAGGTGTACCCCAGTATATAGAGGTGTACAGCACTGTATGGAAGTGCACGGCAGTATATGTAGGTGTACAGCACTGTATGGAAGTGTACAGCATCATACAAAGTTGTCAGCACTATACGGAGATAAGCATGCAGCACTATATGGAATTGTACAGCAGTATATGGAGGTGTGCAGCAGTGTATAGAGGTATACTGCACAATATGGAAATGTACAGGACTATATGTAAGTGTGTAGCAGTATATGGAGGTGTACAGCACTATATGTAAATAATATGAGGGGACCTGGTGAGGGACTGCATTAATGTTTAAACACTATTGCTTTATTATAATCACTGTATGAAGTCCTGTTGGCTTTTGCAGCCAGAGAGGGGACTTCGGTGCACATTCTACTCTGTTTGTGTGGCAATATTTTTTTTTGGTCTCCCTAAGTTAAAACTCCTGTTGTATGGGCCTATAAATGCCAAGGTTGCCATATAGTTCTATGGAGTGAGCAGTGGCTGAGAACTGCCGGCAGCACAGCACACAAATCAGCACACAAGCCCGCTGACCGATGCAGAGCACGGCGTACAGCTCAGCACATAGGGCAACAGCAGCATTCATGCAGGGCAGGGCCGCCGACCCATGTGCAGCATGATGCAGCTCAGCATGTAGGCCGCCGACCCGATGAGGCTGCCCAGCCGCCTCATGCGCAGACATGGATGCAAAAACACACCAAGGCCGCTCTCAGGGGCAACTGCTCCATTTTGGCTAACTCAGGGTGCATTTGCAGGGGAGAACAGTAGTACGGATCCTTGTCTCCATTTGGCAATTTGCGTAGGCGTGCAAGCCACGCCTATTCCTGAAAGTACTGTATGCCTGACATTGACAGCTCAGTGCGTACAGTACTTTCAAGAATAGGTCTAGCTTGGGCGCCTACACAAATAGCTTAGAATATGCACAGAAGTCCCCGCTCTAGCAGCAAAAGCCAACAGGACTTATCACTGTACACTTCCATATATTGCTGCACACCTCCATATTTGACTGAGAAGGGTTAAAATATCACCAATTTCTAATTTTTCCAACAAAAACTACAGAACTATTTTCTTATCGACCACATCACATTTGAAGTTACTTTGAGGGGCCTACATGACACCCAAAAGTGACACCATTTAAAAAAAATGCATAATTGAGGGAATTTGCAAAAATGAAAAGGACAAATATGACCACAAGATATCAATGGATTGTGAAGGGTTTAAACATGTTTTTGATACTCACAAAAAATGCATAATATATCTTATAGATAATTATCCCTTAACCCCTTCCAGACCCTTGGCCCACCCCCTGGGCCATGGAATGATCAGGCTCCTGCAGGTCGAGTGAGGGTGTCACTGACCTGTCACTCGGCCTGCAGGTACATGGGGAGTTGTACAACACCCCAGGGGGGGTCGATTTGCCCCCACCCCCACCCACCTGGCTACAGGCGCGGTGATTGGCACTCAAAAGTGAAAGTGAAAATCACCCCGCCTGTAATGCTTCCCTGCCTGCCGCTGCTATCCCTACCCTCCAATCTTCTCCCCTGTCATCCTCTAACTGCCCCCTGTCCCCCACCTCTCTTTCCTGCCCCCCTCTTCATCTTTCTTACCCCCCCGCTTCCTTTTCCTGCCACCTGCTTCCTGTCCCTGCCGCCCGCTTCCTCTTCCTGCTGCCCGCTTCCTCCTGCCTGCCCCCGCTTCCTCCTAAGTGCCCCCCTACTTCTCCTGTCACCCCCCCTCTTCCCCCTTCCTGCCCCCCCGATCACCGGAGCGGCGATCGCCTCTCCCACTCACCCCTCCGGCGGCCGCTCTGTCTCCACTGCGTCCCACTCCTCCTCCTCTTCACCGCCTCCGGATCTGACAGCTCTGTGCTGGAGCTGCCAGATCACTTTCTACAGCTAGATCCTGAGGATCCAGCTGTAGAAAGTGATCTGACAGCTCCAGCATAGTGATCCACAGTGACCATTATGTGATCACTGTGGATCACTGTGCTGGATCTGTCAGATCACTTTCTACAGCTGGATCCTGAGCTGCAGGAAGTGATCTGACAGCTCCAGCACAGTGATTCACAGTGACCATTATGTGATCACTGTGGATCACTGTGCTGGATCTGTCAGATCACTTTCTACAGCTGGATCCTGAGGATCTAGCTGCAGGAAATGATCTGACAGCTCCAGCACAGTGATCCACAGTGACCATTATGTGATCACTGTGCTGGATCTGTCAGATCACTTTCTACAGCTGGATCCTGAGGATCTAGCTGCAGGAAGTGATCGTGGGACCTTCGTTATGGACTACGTTGGAGTGATCGAGCGTCGTGGGACCTTTGTTGTGGACTACGTCGGATCTTTTCATAATAAAGATGGAGTCCGAATTGTGTCTGTGTTTTTTTTTTCAAATAAAAAGATTTTTCTCTGTGTGTATTTATTGACTATTTACCTACTAGAGATTCCTAATGCCGGGTCTAACATTGGCCCTATATTATGAATCTCGGGCTTAGTGCCAGCTGCCAATAAAAAGCTGGCATTAACCCCTTTATTACCCAGTTAGCCACCGGCACCAGGGCAACTGGAAGAGCGTGGGTACAGCGCCAGAAAATGGCCATTTTCTGGGGCGGCTGCGGGCTGCAATTTGCAGAATGGGGGGCCCAGAACGCTTGGGCCTCTCTATGCTGAGGATTCCAGCCCCCAGCTGCCTAGTTGTACCTGGCTGGACCAAAAATATGGCGGAGCCCCACGTAATTTTTTTTCTAGAATTAGTTCTAGAAATTAAAAAAGGGCTTCGCTGTATTTTTGGTTCCAGCCAGGTACAATGAGACAGCTGGGGGCTGGTGGCAGTCTGTAGCTGCCAAGTTGTACCTGGCTGGACCAAAAATATGGCAGAGCCCCATGTCATTTTTTTTTTAAATTCTACAAATAAAATTACATGGAGCTTTGCCGTGTTTTTGGTTGCCAGCCAGGTACAACTTGGCAGCTAGGGGGCTGGAATCCTCAGCATGGAGAGACCCAAATGTATAGGGTCCCCTATGCTGCGAATTGTAACTACTAGACTAGTATGTTTTTTCACAAAAAGTTTCTTTATTCATTTTTACGTCTCAATTTGTGAAGCACATGGGTGTTCAAAGTGCTCACTGTGCATCTAGATATGTTCCCTGGGGGGTCTAGTTTCCAAAATGGGGTCACTTGTGGGGGAGCTCAACTGTTTAGGCACACAGGGGCTCTCCATACACGACCTGGTGTCCGCTAACAATTCCAATTGTTGGCAAACACCAGGTTGTGTATGGAGAGCCCCTGTGTGCCTAAACATTGGAGCTCCCCCACAAGTGACCCCATTTTGGAAACTAGACCCCCCAAGGAATCTATCTAGATGCATAGTGAGCACTTTGAATCCCCAGGTGCTTCACAAACTGATCCATAATAAGGTAAAAATACTTTTTTTTCACACAAATTTTCTTTTTTAATTTGTACGGATCAATTTGTGAAGCACCTGGGGGTTCAAAGTGCTCACTATGCATCTAGATATGTTCCCTGGGGGTCTAGTTTCCAAAATGGGGTCACTTGTGGTGGAGCCCCAATGTTTAGGCACACAGGGGCTCTCAAAATGCGATATGGTGTCCGCTAACAATTTGAGGTGATATTCCATTCAAATTGTTAGCGGACACCATGTCGCGTTTGGAGAGCCCCTGTGTGCCTAAACTTTGGAGCTCCCCCACAAGTGACCCCATTTTGGAAACTAGACCCCCCAGGGAA
>JARQOC010000003.1:155038282-155294302 GCA_033576535.1 Allobates femoralis
AAAAGTAGGATCCCACTGACAGGAAAAAAATCGTACTGTGAAAGCAGTCTAAGGCTGGGTTCACACTTGGCCATCAGGTTTTACCCTTGTTCTCAATACCTGATTTGGTATTTTTAGGGTGCCAATAGTGCCTCCTGTGCACCTGGACGTTTTTTGGACTTTGTAATTTTTTCCCAAACAATGCTCTAAAAAACAGATCCATTTTTTATGACATTAAAAACTGGATCCGTTTTCCCATAGGGCCCCATGTTAAAAAACCGGATCCAGTTTTTGCTACACCCAAGCAGTGTTTTTTGGGTCCAGTAAAAAAAACTGACACCATTTCAGTCACACTTGAGTGCACCATCAGGTTTTAGCATCAGGTTTTGGACTTAGGCCCCCTTCACACCACGTTTTTTTCCTGATCAGGTTCTATCAGGTTTGCGTGTCAAAACCAGGAGAGGAACCAGGAGAGGAACTTGCAGGGAAAAACTATAATTGAAAGATTGACACCTGTTCTGAGTTTTGGAGACACTCCTGGTTTTCACACACAAACCTGATCGAACCTGATCAGGTAAAAAACATGGTGTGAAGGGGCCTTAGAGCAAAAAAGTGAAAAACCTGATGCCAATAACGGATCCAAGGCCAATAACTGATCAAGTGTGACCCCAGCATAACTCAGCTAAACTTATAGGTTTAATGATAATAAATACCGTATATACTCGCGTATAAGCCGAGTTTTTCAGCCCAAAAATTGGGCTGAAAAGTCTCCCCTCGGCTTATACGCGAGTATATACGGGACCCCCTCACTTTTTGGCGCCCCCACCTCAGCATGGCCCCCCCCCCGCACTCAGCGCTGCGCTCATACATTACCAGCCTGTCAGCTGTCATCCTCCGGTGGCGGATCGCGGCTCCCGGCTCCGGCTTCCATCTTCATCTGTGTCTTCCTGCATGTCACATGACCGGCCGGCGTCGCGATGACGTCATCGCGATGAGCCCTGGTCACAATGCAGGAAGACACAGATGAAGATGGAAGCCGGAGCCGGGAGCCGCGATCCGCCACCGGAGGATGGCAGCTGACAGGCTGGTAATGTATGAGCGCAGCGCTGCGTGCGGGGGGGGCCATGCTGAGGTGGGGGCGCCAAACAGTGAGGGGGGCCTGGGGCTGCTGTGTACTACCCCTGGGGCTGCTGTATATACCCCTGGGGCTGCTGTGTACTACCCCTGGGGCTGCTGTATATACCCCTGGGGCTGCTGTGTACTACCCCTGGGTGCTGTTACCCCTGGGCTGCTGTATATACCCCTGGGGCTGCTGTGTACTACCCCTGGGGCTGCTGTGTACTACCCCTGGGGCTGCTGTGTATACCCCTGGGGCTGCTGTGTATACCCCTGGGGCTGCTGTGTATACCCCTGGGGCTGCTGTGTATACCCCTGGGGCTGCTGTGTATACCCCTGGGGCTGCTGTGTATACCCCTGGGGCTGCTGTGTAACCCCTGGGGCTGCTGTGTACACCCCTGGGGCTGCTGTGTAACCCCTGGGCTGCTGTATAACCCCTGGGGCTGCTGTGTACTACCCCTGGGGCTGCTGTGTACTACCCTGGGGCTGCTGTTATACCCCTGGGGCTGCTGTGTATACCCTGGGCTGCTGTGTATACCCCTGGGGCTGCTGTGTATACCCCTGGGGCTGCTGTATATACCCCTGGGGCTGCTGTGTACTACCCCTGGGGCTGCTGTGTACACCCCTGGGGCTGCTGTGTACACCCCTGGGGCTGCTGTGTACACCCCTGGGGCTGCTGTGTATACCCCTGGGGCTGCTGTATATACCTCTGGGGCTGCTGTGTACTACCTAAAGGCTGCTGTATACCACTGGGGCTGCTGTATACCACTGGGGGGGCCTATATACCACACTGCTGGGGGCTGTATACCTGTGCTGGGGTCCACCCTCGGCTTATACACAAGTCAATAGGTTTTCCCAGGTTTTGGGGGCAAAAGTAGGGGGGTCGGCTTATACACGGGTCGGCTTATACACGAGTATATACGGTAACATCTTTTTACTATATACAGTGTTGGCCAAAAGTATTGACACCCCTGTAATTCTATCAGACAATACTCAGTTTCTTCCTGAAAATGATTGCAATCACAAATTCTTTGGTATTATTATCTTCATTTAATTTGTCTTCAATGAAAAAACACAAAAAGAATTGTCCTAAAGCCAAATTGGATATAGTTCCACACCAAAAATAAAAAAGGGGGTGGACAAAAGTATTGGCACTGTTAGAAAAATCATGTAATGCTTCTCTAATTTGTGTAATTAACAGAACCTGTAACTTACCTGTGGCACCTAACAGGTGTTGGCAATAACTAAATCACACTTGCAGCCAGTTGACATGGATTAAAGTTGACTCAATCTCTGACCTGTGTCCTTGTGTGTACCACATTGAGCATGGAGAAAAGAAAGAAGACCAAAGAACTGTCTGAGGACTTGAGAAACCAAATTGTGAGGAAGCATGAGCAATCTCAAGGCTACAAGTCCATCTCCAAAGACCTGAATGTTCCTGTGTCTACCGAGCGCAGTGTCATCAAGAAGTTTAAAGCCCATGGCACTGTGGACAATCTCCCTAGATGTGGACGGAAAAGAAAAATTGACGAGAGATTTCAACACAAGATTGTGCGGATGGTGGATAAAGAACCTTGACTAACATCCAAACAAGTTTAAGCTGCCCTGCAGTCCGAGGGTACAACTGTGTCAACCCGTACTATCCATCGGCGTCTGAATTAAAAGGGACTGTATAGTAGGAGACCCAGGAAGACCCCACTTCTTACCCCAAGACATAAAAAAGCCAGGCTGGAGTTTGCCAAAACATACCTGAGAAAGCCTAAAATGTTTTGGAAGAATGTTGTCTCTTTTTGGGCAAAGGCATCAACATAGAGTTTACAAAAAAGAGGCATTCAAAGAAAATAACACGGTCCCTACAGTCAAACATGGCGGAGGTTCCCTGATGTTTTGGGGTTGCTTTGCTGCCTCTGGCGCTGGACTGCTTGACCGTGTGCATGGCATTATGAAGTCTGAAGACTACCAACAAAGTTTTCAGCATAATGTAGGGCCCAGTGTGAGAAAGCTGGGTCTCCCTCTGGGGTCATGGGTCTTCCAACAAGACAATGACCCAAAACACACTTCAAAAAGCACTAGAAAATGGTTTGAGAGAAAGCACTGGAGACTACTAAGATGCCCAGCAATGAGTCCAGACCTAAATCCCATAGAACACCTGTGGAGAGATCTAAAAATGGCAGTTTGGAGAAGGCACCCTTCAAATATCAGGGACCTGGAGCAGTTTGCCAAAGAAGAATGGTCTAAAATTCCAGCAGAGCATTGTAAGAAACTCACTGATGGTTACTGGGAGCGGTTGATCGCAGTTATTTTGGCTAAAGGTTGTGCAACCAAGTATTAGGCTGAGGGTGCCAATACTTTTGTCCGGCCCATTTTTGGAGTTTTGTGTGAAATGATCAATGTTTTGCTTTTTGCTTCATTCTCTTTTCTGTTTTTTCATTGAAGATAAATTAAATGAAGATAATAATACCAAAGAATTTGTGATTGCAATCATTTTCAGGAAGAAACTGAGTATTATCTGACAGAATTACAGGGGTGTCAATACTTTTGGCCAACACTGTAGTCATGATTACTATATTTTTATGTTATCAGAAACATGACACAAAATAATAATAGTGAGAACACGATCTAAAACAATTTGGTTAGTATATGAAATTTATATATGTAAACCAAACCCTTGTTAAGATGGCCAAGTTACTGTCTTATGTCCTTACCCGACCATTTTTATTTTAAGTTAGACCTTAATTCAAGCTTTAAGACCTGAACTATCAGCATCATAAACATCCCTGATATTGTTAGTTCTGGTCTGTAGATTTGCAATAAAACTGTGTCTTTTGGCTGTAATACAAATACTAAAACATTACTGCATTACAGCTGTCTGAATGAGGCCAAAGAATAATGTTTTGAACCCATTCCTGGGATGCAAAATACAGATAAAAATTTTCAACTTTAGAATCCTGATGACTAGTGGTCCATCCACTGGGGCCCCCCTGATCCCATGAACTAAGGCTCTTTGAAGCCCTGTGTGAAGCCAGTGGTGGTCGATCATGCCCAGTGCTGCTCTATTAATTCTTATGGGATTGCTGAAGACCAGATCGGAGCTGTGCTTGGCTAAAGGGCCCATTACACGCTATGATATTGTTAACGATATCGTTGGTACGTCACGGCTTTTGAGGCGGTGCAACGACGTCGTAACGTGTGACACATAGATACGACCAACGATAAGTCAGCTGATAGTTGATCACAGGTTTATGAACAGGACCACAAATCAGTCGTTGATCGTACGTTCAATCTGCTGCATTGTCAAGTGTGACACCGTGATAACGATCTCGTTTACAACTTTGCCTATTCAGAACTGAAGGATGTAGGCGACCAAACGACCACAAGTATTGTTTGCTTGTCGTTGAATCGCTGCTGCATCGTTCGCGATATCTGTACGTGTGACAACTCACCACATCAATGAACGTCGTTCAAGCGATCCAGGTTAAGTCGGATCGTTGGTTGGATCGCTGAGACATTGAAGCGTGTAACGGGCCCTTAATTCTTGCACCTCCATGAAAAATGAATGGAGTAGCAGTGTGCATGATCAACTACTGCTTCATTCACATAGGACTTTGAAGAGCCCTGGTCTTTACGGGTCTTTAATTTCAGTGGGGATCCCAGTGGTTGGATCCACAGGGATTAAGGGACAGGAAATAACATCTAAACTTGAGAATACTCACTTGATGCCCTTTTACATGAGCCAATAATTAATGATTAAGTGTTCGCAGGAATACTTGCTTCTTATTAGTCACTGTAAAAACGCTGGCGATCAGCCAATGAACGAGCAAAATATTCAATATGCATAATGTCTGATAATGATCATATATAACATATACTGTACATAGCCACAACACAATCTTATTAGCAATTGTTCCGTCCCCATCATTGCTCCTTGGCATGGGTCAAGTCAGGAAATAATCACAGAACAGTAAGTTTGGACTAAGGTTGGCTTCACACTGCAGTTTCTTCACTGGTCAGTGTCCATCAGTGTTTGGGTGCCAGAACCAGGAGAGGAACCAGGAGAGGAACCAGGAGTGTCTCCAAAACTCAGAAGAGGTGTCAATCTTTCAATTATAGTTATTCTCTGCAAGTTCCTTTCCTGGTTCCTCTCTTGGTTTTGGCACACAAACACTGATGGACACTGATCAGTGAAAAAACTGCAGTGTGAAGCCAGCCTTACTCAAATGGACCATTGAAAGTAAATATAATTATTACTCAAATCTTTAACCCAGACATGCAGCAAATTTAGAAATGCACACCAAATGCCTAAAATCCATAGCAAAATTCTAGGTATTTATTGCAGAATTGTATTTTATTGAAACGTTTTGTTAGAAATTTCACCTTAATTTCACGAAGTTTTAAAACCTTAAAGACACAAAGTATTTAATCAATTTAGTAGATAATAGATTAATATGGAGCTATGTTTACTACTATTTCTTCCAGCTGCAGAGAAACACAAATACCAGTTTTTGTAATACATGTGTATTTATGCAACTTATGAAGACATACGGTAGTTTCATTAAGCCCTTGGATCATAACTTTCTTTTATGTGTAATGATGAAGGACAAGAGAAGTATTAGGGGACTTACCTGACTTCAGGGCTCGGGTTTCCAATCACTTTACATTCTAGCCTCACTCTGCTCCCTTCTGCTACTTCTTGACTTTTCAGTTTCTGGACAAATCGTGCAACTAAAGAAGGAGAGTAAGATTGAACAGGTGGACCCTGCCGGCTCTCTTCTTTAGTCTGCTTAGGTTCATCCTCTACTTTCTTGGCTTTATCCTGAGTATGTCTTGCAGTGGTCACATCTATTGATTTTTCTACTTGCTTTTCCACCTCACTTTCATTGACTTTGGGGCTAATGATAATTGTGTTCTCCTTTTTTGGAGAGAGGTAGCCACTATCTGGGGATGAAGAATCTCCATTTGGTCGTTTATCTCTTGCTTTATTTGTCTCTCTAAATATTGCAGAGAGTTCTTCAATAAAATTAGCAGCTTTTTGACACATGTCACTTTGAGGATTAACATCCTTGTTAAATGCTTTTGCTCTTGCTTTTGGAATTGGGAGTGTGTTGAAGCCTCCTTTACTGTGGTGTTTTGAAGATTTTTGTGCTTGCAAAGCTCGAATTATGCTTGGACTAGTGGTTAGAAATGGTGGTATCAATCCACGGACATTTGAATTCTCCGGTTTGCTGGCCCTTCCCGATTTATTAAATGCATTGTCCCTTCTTCTGATGCCATCTGAGTTGCTTAATTTTAGTTCTTTAAAAGACCTATCAGGTTGCTTAACGTGAGGAGTCAAAACATGTCCTCGGGGTGGATCCATAGTATGAGGGCTTGAGAAGGCCTCACGAGCAATGTCAAGACTCTTGTTCATTTCCTCTTGACTTAGGAAGGCAGAGAGCTCTGGGAAGTTTCCATCTATGGTTTCTCCTTGCAAGTCTGATAAAGAATCATAGAAAGACTCATGGGAAGAAGCTTCGGATGTGCTTTCAGACAAGTATTCTGTTTTAGGATACACATCTGTAATTAAAACCGGCAAAGCTTGATCCGGGGCCCTTTTTGCCATCCTGAAGATTGATTCTAGCAAAAGCAAGAAAATAAAATTGTGTCAAGTCCAACATAACAACTGCATGATGACTTTTCCAGTTTTTACTACTCCTGTTACTAGAATGACAATAATACAAATGTGGCAGCATGGTGGCTCAGTGGTTAGCACTGTAACACTTCAGTGCTGGGGTCCTGGATTCATATTCCACCAAGGACTGTGAAACATTTTTATGTTCTCCCCATGTTTGCATAATTTTCCTCTCAGACTCCAAGGACATACTGATTGAGAATTTACATTGTGAACCCAATAGAATCAGTGATGATGATGTCTGCAAAATGCTTTGGAAATTAATGGTGCTATGTATCCGAGTAAAATAAATAGATTGTTCAATACCAAAATTAACAATTAGAAAATGCTGTTAATCTTTCCAGCTGTGCCTGAGATTACCATTCATGGATGATTAGCATAATCATATGAAATAATTATGAATGGAACTTAATTACTTGTTAATTATAAGGTGTTTCCACAGGCATTGCATACAATATCTGACAATCAGGTGCGTAAATACAATAGGTGCAGGGGTTGCAATTGCACCCAGGCTCTTGTGCCTAGGGGGCCCCAACAGTCCTTTTGGCCTATAGTAAAAGACTAATGCTATTAAAGATTTGCAATAATTGGGGGCCCCGTTGGAGCTTTCGCATCGGGGCCCACTGCTGACAATTTAGTACTTACATGATCTAACCTACTCTAGAATACATGTACCGGTAAAAAGAACATATAAAAACTAATGTAGTAATATGGAAGATGCGTAACAATGTCAATTATTAATATGCCAAAAATTGAAGTATATGTTTAAATGATATTCTTTATGAAAATCATTGTAGTAATACATTTGAAACATGTCCCCTTTATACTATATCAGTAATCACATCACATAATAAAGTCAATGTAAAACGAGTTTCCTTGCAGACATTTTCACATTTTTGGACATAACGTGTGGATAAAGGATAGTAAGACTTACTGTAATATCCTGGATGAGGTCTCTAGATGAGCTTAGTTACGGGAGAGAGATGTACTTCTATACATTAAGTAAAGCTTTGTCCCCACAGCACTCATGAGGTGAATGTGGCCCGAACCTCGCATCTGTTCCCACAGGACCATGTCATCCTTTCTGTAGTCAACTATATTTGGTAACTGATCTCATGTTTCAGTGAACTGCTATCTGAAATTCCAAGAGAGAGGCTGTTGGGCCTTGCTGAAATACCTTCACTGCTCACTGACACTTGCCTCTCAGATATCAGAGGACTGTGTGTTTCGTGTTATTATCTAGACAAAGATTTTCAACATTACTAGTCGCAGGAAGCTCTTATGGTACTTTTCACAAATTTATAATCACCATTGCATAATCTGTGGTATAAATTCAGAATGGATAGACAAGTTATTAATATTCAAATGATGACACAATCGAAACAACATTTTTAAAACAACTCAGTTTATTCAGCATAGTGTACACACATACATACACACATATTGGCTGCCATTAACGAGATCATTAATAGTCGTCTGATGAATATTCTGCCACCTCATGCATTTGGGCACGTAAACCATCAAAATCTGCTGCTGGCAGCTGTCTTACTAATAGCTGACCAATGATGTCCCAGATGTGCTCAATTCGAGACAAGTCTGGAGAAATTGCAAGTCATGGTAGCCAAGTTAGGCCATGCAGGCTGCTCTTTGTAGCACAAGCAACATGTCAACTGGAGTTATTATGTTGAAAAACGGCTCCTGGGATACTTGGAGAAATGGCTGTGCCACTGGAACATCTGGGACATCATTGGTCAGAAAATGGGAAGGTAGCTGCCAGCAGAAGATCTTGATGATTTGTGTAACCAAGTGCATTCAGCGTGGCAGAACATTCCTCAGAAACCATTAAAACCTTCATTGATAGCAGCCAAGGTGTGTAAGTGTGTGTATTCCTGCACATGATAATGAATAAACAAAAATGTTTTAAATATGTAAGAAGATTACATATTTTTAAACGAGTTGTCCAGTCTCAAATGACAAGTCTGCAGTCACTAATGACAAGTCATAATAACTGAAGAGCCCAAGGATAAAAAAGTGAAGCATGTCTATGTACAGTTGTGCTCAAAAGTTTACATGCCCCGGCATATTTTTTGCTTTCTTGACCTTTTTTCAGAGAATATGAATGATAACACGAAAACTTTTTTTTTCCATTCATCGTTAATGGTTGGGTGAAGCCATTTCTTGTCAAACTACTGTATTTTCTCTTTTTAAATCATAATGACAACCAAAAACATCCAAATGACTCTGATCAAAAGTTCATGTACCCCAGTTCTTAGTAACATGTATTGCTCCCTCTAAAATCAATGACAGCTTGAAATCTTTTGTGGTAGTTGTGGATGAGGATCTTTATTTTCTCAGATGGTAAAGCTGCCCATTCTTCTTGGCATAAAGCCTCAAGTTCCTGTAAATTTCTGGGCTTTCTTGCATGAATTGTGTGCTTGAGTTCTCCTCAGAGTTGCTTAATGATACTGAGGTCAGTAAACTGAGAGGGCCACTCCAGAACAAACCTTCCTTTGTTCTGCTGTAGCCAATGACAGGTCGACTTGGCCTTGTGTTCTGGATCATTGTCCTGTTGTAATGTCCAAGTATGTCCCATGCGCAGCTTCCAGGCTGATGAGTGCAAATTTGCCTCCAGTATTTGCTGATAACGTGATGCATTCATATTTTCTTCAATGTTGACCAAGTTTCCTGTGCCTTTGTAGCTCACACATTCCCACATTACCAGCGATCCACCTCTGTGCTTCACAATACCAATGGTGTTCCTTTATAGGCCTTGTTGACATCTCCCAAATGTAAAGTTTATGGTTGTGGCCAAAAAGTTCGATTTTAGTCTCATCACTCGAAATTACCTTTTTCCAGAAGTTTGGAGAGTTATCTCTGTGCTGTTTGGCATATTGTAGGCGAGATACTTAGTGGCATTTGTGCAGTAAAGGCTTTCTTCTGTCGACTCAACCATGAAGCTCATTTTTCTTCAAGTGCCTCCTTATTGTGCATCTTGAAACACCACACCGCCAGTTTTCAATGAGTCCTGTATTTTAGCTGATGTTATTTGTGGGTTTTTCTTTGCATCATGAACAATTGTCCTGGCAGTTGTGGCCAAAATGTTTGTTGTCTACCTGATCATGGTTTGGTTTTTACAGAGCCCCTGATTTTCCATTTGCTAATCACAGTTTGATCACTGCTGACTGGCATTATCAATTCCTTGGATATCTTTTTGTATCCCTTTCCTGTTTCATACAGTTCAACTATCTTTTCCCGTACATCCGTTGACTATTCTTTTGCTTTCCCCATGACTCACAATCCAGAAATGTCAGTGGCTGGATAAAAGATGCAAGAGTCTGTCTGAATCCAGTAACTCACTCAGCTTTTATGCACACACACTGAGTACAAGTAAGCAGGTCACAGGTAAGGATTTTATCTTTATTAGCCATTCAAACCCATTTGTGTCAATTTCTGTACATATAGTTGTGGCCAAAAGTATTGACACCCCTGCAATTCTGTCAGATAATACTCAGTTTCTTCCTGAAAATGATTGCAATCACAAATTCTTTGGTATTATTATCTTCATTTAATTTGTCTTCAATGAAAAAACACAAAAAGAATTGTCCTAAAGTCAAATTGGATATAATTCCGCTCCAAACATAAAAAAGGGGGTGGACAAAAGTATTGGCACTGTTAGAAAAATCATGTGATGCTTCTCTAATTTGTGTAATTAACAGCACCTGTAACTTACCTGTGGCACCTAACAGGTGTTGGCAATAACTAAATCACACTTGCAGCCAGTTAACATGGATTAAAGTTGACTCAACCTCTGTCCTGTGTCCTTGTGTGTACCACATTGAGCATGGAGAAAAGAAAGAAGACCAAAGAACTGTCTGAGGACTTAAGAAACCAAATTGTGAGGATGCATGAGCATTCTCAAGGCTACAAGTCCATCTCCAAAGACCTGAATGTACCTGTGTATACCATGCGCAGTGTCATCAAGAAGTTTAAAGCCCATGGCACTGTGGCTAAACTCCCTGGATGTGGACAGAAAAGAAAAATTGACGAGAGATTTCAACGCAAGATTGTGCGGATGGAGGATAAAGAACCTCAACTAACATCCAAACAAGTTCAAGGTGCCCTGCAGTCCGAGGGTACAACAGTGTCAACCCATACTATCTGTCGGCGTCTGAATGAAAAGGGACTGTATGGTAGGATACCCAGGACGACCCCACTTCTTACCCCGAGACATAACAAAGCCCGGCTGGAGATTGCCAAAACTTACCTGAGAAAGCCTAAAACGTTTTGGAAGAATGTTCTCTGGTCAGATGAGACAAAAGTAGAGCTTGGTGGGCAAAGGCATCAACATAGAGTTTACAGGAGAAAAAAAGAAGCATTCAAAGAAAAGAACACGGTCCCTACAGTCAAACATGGCGGAGGTTCCCTGATGTTTTGGGGTTGCTTTGCTGCCTCTGGCACTGGACTGCTTGACCGTGTGCATGGCACTATGAAGTCTGAAGACTACCAACAAATTTTGCAGCATAATGTAGGGCCCAGTGTGAGAAAGCTGGGTCTCCCTCAGAGGTCATGTGTCTTCCAGCAGGACAATGACCCAAAACACACTTCAAAAAGCACTAGAAAATGGTTTGAGAGAAAGCACTGGAGACTACTAAGATGCCCAGCAATGAGTCCAGACCTAAATCCTATAGAACACCTGTGGTGAGATCTAAAAATGGCAATTTGGAGAAGGCACCCTTCAAATATCAGGGACCTGGAGCAGTTTGCCAAAGAAGAATGGTCTAAAATTCCAGTAGAGCATTGTAAGAAACTCATTGATGGTTACCGGAAGCGGTTGATCGCAGTTATTTTGGTTAAAGGTTGTGCAACCAAGTACCGTACATACTCGAGTATAAGCCGAGTTTTTCAGCACAAAAATTGTGCTGAAAAATGCCCCCTTTGGCTTATATTCGAGTCAGTATACGGCTGAGTGTGGGGGGACGGTGTCTGGGAGCTGGAGGAGTCGGGGGGAGGCTGCAGTATGAGCAGCCGGTCACGTGCCCCTGCTCATTAGTGCAATGCAATATGCACTGCATCCCCCTGTCCATCAGCGGCAGGGGGAGCGGTGCATATTACACTGCACTATGTCAGCACTCCCCCCAGTGATCTATACAGGCCCCCCACTCCTCCCCCAGTGGTATATACAGGCCCCTCACTCCCCCCCAGTGGTATATACAGGCCCTCCTCTCCCCCCTAGTGGTATATACAGGCCCCCCGCTTCATCCCAGTGGTATATACAGGCCCCCTGCTCCCCCCCAGTGGTATATACAGGCCCCCTGCTCCCCCCAGTGGTATATACAGGCCCCCCGCTCCCCCCAGTGGTATATAGAGGCACGCCGATCCCCCCCCAATGGTATATACAGGCCCCCCACTCCCCCCCCCAGTGGTATATATAGGCCCCCGGTTGCTGCTGCACACCTGTAAAAGAATAGCTTTCATACTTATCCTACTCGCTGTTACCGCGCTCCTCCGGTCTCCTTCCTGCTTCTACCCGGCCGGTGCAGCCACAATGACGTCATTGCTTCTGCACGGTCACATGACGCTGAGTAATAGCAGAAAGGAGATGAGGACGCGCGGTGACAGAGCGAGGAGGGTAAGTATGAAAGCTATTCTTTTACAGGTGTGCGGCAGCAACCAGGGGCCTGTATATACCACTTGGAGGGGACCTGTATATACCACTGGGGGGGAGCGGGGGGCCTGCATATACCACTGGGGGGACCTGTATACCACTGGGGGGGCCTGTATACCACTAGGGGGGCCTGTATACCACTAGGGGGGCCTGTATACAACTGGGGGGCCTGTATTCCACTGGGGGGCCTGTATACCACTGGGGGGGCCTGTATACCACTGGGGGGCGCCTGCATATACCACTGGGGGGGCTGTATATACAACTGGGGGGAGCCTGTATATACCACTGGGGGGCCTGTATATGTCACTGATCGGGGCCTGTATATATCACTGGGGGCCTGTATATACCACTAATGGGGGCCTGTATATACCACTTGTGGGCCTGTATGTACCACTAATGGGGGCCTGTATATACCACTGGGGGAGCCTGTATATACCACTAATGGGGGCCTGTATATACCACTGGGGGAGCCTGTATATATCACTGAGGGGGGCTGTAACCTCTGATGGGGGACCTGTATATACCACTGATGGTGGGCCTGTATATACCACTGATGGGGGGCCTGTGTATAACACTGAGGGGGGGCTTGTATATACCACTGATGGGAGGCCTGTATATACCACTGATGGGGGCTGTAACCTCTGATGGGGGGCCTGTATATACCACTGATGGAGGGGCCTGTATATACCACTGAAGGGGGGCCTGTATATACCACTCATGGCATGGGAGGCCTGTATATACCCCTGATTGGAGGCTTGTATATACCACTGATGGGGGCCTGTATATACCACTGAGGGGGGCCTGTATATACCACTGAGGGGGGGCCTATATATACCACTGATGGGGGCTGTAACCTCTGATGGGGGGCCTGTATATACCACTAATGGCGGGCCTGTATATACCACTGAGGGGGGCCTGTATTCCACTGATGGGGGTTGTAACCTCTGATGGGGAAGAACTGTATACCAGTGATGGAGGTCCTATATACTAGTGATGGGGGATTATATACCAGTAATGGGGGACCACTTATCATGATGAGAGGGGCTGTATACCGTGATGAGAGTCTGCTTCATTTCCCCCCCTAGGCTTACACTCGAGTCAATAAGTTTCCCTAGTTTTGGAGGGTAAAATTAGGGGCCTCGGCTTATACTTGGGTCGGCTTATACTCGAGTATATACGGTATTAGGTTGAGGGTGCCAATACTTTTGTCTGGCCCATTATTGGAGTTTTGTGTGAAATGATTAATGTTTTGCTTTTGGCTTTATTCTCTTTTGTGTTTTTTCATTGAAGACAAATTAATTGAAGATAATACCAAAGAATTTGTGATTGCAATCATTTTCAGGAAGAAACTGAGTATTATCTGACAGAATTGAAAGGGTGTCAATACTTTTGGCCACAACTGTATTATCAGGCCAAAATCACCAGGGTATGGGAACTTTTGATCAGGGTCATTTGGATGTTTTTAGTTGTCATTATGATTTAAAAAGAGAAAACACAGTAGTTTGACAATAAGTGGCTTCACCCAACTACTAACGATGAGTGGAAGAAAAGTTTTTGTGTAATCATTCAATTTCTCTGAAAAAAAGCAAGGAAAGCAAAAAATCTGCTGATGTATGTAAACTTTTGAGTATAACTGTATATGTATATGTGTAATATTTCAATTCCTCCTTGAAGCTAACCTTGTATAGTAATGAGTACTTAATAAAAAAGAAAAAGCAGATGAGGGATGGGGTGCTTTTACACAAAAACACGTGAGTGGTATGTGTGTGTGTGTATATATATATATATATATATATATACTTATATAGACAGGTAGAATAATCATGAACACACATGTACAAGGCACACACATGTACAAGGCACACACATGTACAAGAGCAGAGAAGATGCTGCCCGCAAGGGCTCACAATCTACAAGGGATGAGTGAGGATACACTAGGAGAGTGCAGAGCTGATCATGCGGCGGTATAGTGAACTGAGGGTCACTGCAGGTTATTATTGTTATTATTAAGTATTTATATAGCGCCATTAGGTTACATGGCACTTTACAAGTGAGAGGGTTGACAAAGATAAGGTAGTAAAACGACGACAATACAGTTACACTGGTACAATAGGACAGAGGATCCTGTCCACGAGTGCTCACAGTCTAGAGGGGGTGGGTTGGGAAACAGTATGAAGGGGAGAGGACAGGGTGAGGTGGTGCAGTGGATGTGACTTAGTGCGGGCCGTAGGCTTGTAGGAAGAGGTGGGTCTTCAGGTTTTTCTTGAAGGTTCCCAGAGTGGGGGAGTGTCTGATGTGGTGGGGGAGGGAGTTCCAGAGTAAGGCAGAAGCACGAGAGAAGTCTTGTATGCGGTTATGTGAGGAGGAAATGCGGGGGAAGGAGAGAAGGAGTTCCTGGGAGGAGCGCAGGTTGCGCGAGGGGAGGTAACGGGAGACCAGGTGGGAGATGTAGGGAGGGGAAAGGTTGTGTATGGCCTTGTATGTCAGAGTTAGGGTTTTGAAGTGGGATCTTTGGGACGTGGGGAGCCAGTGAAGGGCTCGGCAGAGGGGGGAGGCGGGGGAGTAATGGGGAGATAGGTGGATGAGTCGGGCAGCAGAGTTGAGAATGGTGCGGAGAAGTGCAAGGGAGGAGGCGGGGAGGCCAGTGAGCAGGAGGTTGCAATAGTCCAGACTGGAGATGATGAGGGCGTGGACAAGTGTTTTAGTAGTGTTGTGGTCAAGGAAGGCGCAGATACGGGTAATGTTTTTGAGCTGGTGTTGGCAGGCGGCGGCGTGTGGATGTGGGGTTGTAGGCTTGTCAGAATAGGTAGGTCTTCTGGTTCCTTTTGAAGGTTTCCACGGTTGGCGAGAATCTGATGTGTTGGGACAAAGAGTTCCAGAATATGGGGATGCAAGGGGGAAGTCTTGTATGCGTTTGTGGATAGAAAAGATAACAGGGGAATAGAGAAGGAGATCTTGAAAGGATCACAGGTTGCGTGTAGGTAAGTGCCTGGAGACCATGTTACAGATATATGGAGGGGACAGGTTGTGGATGGTTTTGTATGTCATGGTTAGGGTTTTAAACTGGAGTATATGGGCAAAGGGAAGCCACTGAAGAGAATGGCAGAGAGGAGAGGCTGAGGAATAGTGGAGAGACAGGTGGATTAGCTGGGCAACAGATTTTAGGATAGATTGGAGGGGTGTGAGAGTGCTAGAAGGGAGGCAAGAGAGTAAGAGGTTGCAGTAGTCAAGGTGGGAGAAGATGAAGGCATGCACGTGCATATATACACACTGCCCAGAAAAATAAAGGGAACACTTAAACAACACAATGTAACTCCAAATCAATAACATTTCTGTGAAATCAACCTGGCCAGTTTTGGAGCAACACTGATTGTGAATCAATTTATTCTGCTGTTGTACAACAGCAACAAATTATAGGCGATTAGTAAGAGACCCCTAAAGGAGCGGTGCATATGTGACCACAGACCATATCTCTGTTCTCATTCTTTCTGGCTGTTTTGGTCACTTTTACATTTTTGTCATTGGTCTCATCTCTAGAGGTAGCATCAGGCGATGTCTACAACCCACAGACGTTGCTCAGGTGCTGCATCTCAACCAGGACGGCACATCAATGTGAGCTGTGGCAAGAAGGGTAGCTGTGTCTGTCAGCACAATGTCCTGAGTATGGAGCAGATACCAGGAGACAGGCAAGTACACCAGGAGACGTGGAGGGGGCTGTAGGAGGTCAACAACCCAGCAGCAGGTCCGATACCTCCTCACGACATGATAGCTGGACCTTTCAAGGGACTGCAGATGAAGTAGAGAGCAAGAAATATGTCAACCTTTGCTGACTTTTTCCATCGGCAGGCAAATAATATTAGGTCCACCAATAAAATCTTTTAAAGGAAATCCATTTTACAGACTACCCTCACTATTATTCTGTGGAACGCTTCATGTAGGTAATTTAAAGGGGTTGTCCCACAAACTAAGTCCATTTAATCTCAGTATAGAATTTTTTTTTTTTAAAAACCACATCCTATTGTGGAACTTATTATTCCAAGATCTATTGATTAAAATAAATTTTAACCCCTTTATGGCCTAGTACATATATGTACAGCCTCGGTCGCCTCCCTTTCCTTGATGCGAGCTCACAACATCTGATCTGATCAAATCAGCCGACATGTTACGCTAACAGATGCAGGTGAAATGGAAATATACCCAATGCTGTCAATCCTTTAGATCGCGCTGTCAAACACTGACAGCACAATCTAAAACGGAGCAGTGGGGATCTCGCCATCTCCTGCCTCCATTGGCGATATCGTGATCATGGTTGCAAATGTGTTCCCATGAGCAGCAATGTACCCTGGAGATGATCATTTCTGCAGTGCAGATTGTCACTTCAGGGAGGAAGTAGACGTACTCTAATGCCACCTATTGCAGAGGAATGCTGAAGCATCAGACACTGCAGTGTTTAGGCGCCCTAGGGTAGATATTTGGTATATGTATAAAAATATAAAATCAATTAATCAGATCTGTAAACTGCGTAACAAAGAAAAGTAAAAAAATGAGAACACTATTAGTCCTATTAGTGCTATTGTTCATGGGAAAATTATTTTAAAGTCCTGGACACAAATAACTTAATCTGCACAAAAATGTTAAAATAACATCACCATACAGCTGTAATGTGAAGTTGAACTTTGCAAAGATAAAAGTTTTTACTAAAACACTCTGATAAATGAAAATCTTCTGACCCTCCGAGCACAAGGAAAATATAATACTTTTGTCTTGTACAGAATAGACATCTGAGAACAGATACAGTAAATGTGTATCCTCAAACATTTGTGTTGGCTTTATAAAAATGGCAAGTGACAGCACATAGTGTATCACAGCTGCACAAACACTCAACGACGTCTGTAAATAGAACTGGACACAGTTCAGAAATAACTTTACATCCTACTGAATGTCCCTTGTGCAGCATTGAGATTAGAAAACCGTGTCCCCTAATCTTGTCCTCAACCACCCATTAAGGTTCATTAAAAGGGTTAGACAACACTGTGCTAGATGTCAGCGTTTCTAGTGCAATCCCTAATTTTGAATAATTTTTACCAGGTGTCTCTTGTGAATAATGCTGATGGTTCTGAAAAAAATTTGTATGATGGTGGGGTTACACGTCCCGATATCGCGGCGATATCGGAGGCAACGACGCGGGAGCGCGCATTTAGTGCACGTTTCTCCCTGCATCGCATTGTCAGTTTACACGCCGCGATATCGGGATGCAACGTCCCTCCGATGTCTACGCCCACCAACCCAGGAACGACCAGTTAACATGGGAGTGAATGGGTGACGTGAGCGTAGACATCGGAGTTGGGCTGTCACACGCAGCGATGCTGGTACAACGGCCTTGCGATATCGGCGAGTTGAATAGCTCTGCTATTCAACTCCGATATCGTTTTGGCATCGTTCCAGCATCGCGTTGTATGCTCAAACAGTACAACGCGCACACGATATCGGCTCCAACTCGCGACCCACGTGACTTTTTGTCGGAGTTGGGTCGGAGTTGGACGCCGATATCGGGACGTGTAAACCCACCATGAAAGTCTGTGATGTCATTGTAAAGCATGGGACAGAATGGGAAAGTTTCTGTAGGTGTGCAACCAATCTTCTGAATGTTAAAGATAATGCAGGTCATCACATTTAACCCTAGAATGTGTAACCTTTTAGGCCTGGTAGCTTATTTTATTTCCTATTTTCTGCAAAATTACTTTAGTTAGAATTTTCAATCTCTAGGTATTCCTCAAGATATCTTGTTTGTGTTTTTTGTTTTAATAAAATGATTTGTCTCTGTGTGTTGTGTCTTTGTAACGCGAGTCACTACAGTAATAACTAATCTCTGAGGTGCAGAAAACAGACTGTAATAATGAAAAGTAAATATAATAATATTAATAATAATAAGAGAGCCTGTAAAAGCGGAAGTGTCCGCGAAACGGTCACCGTCGCCTTCAGCCTCTCTCCCTCCCCGAGAGCACCTGCCCTGAAAAAATTTTTGCACGATGATTAAATAAAGCCAGTTTGCACTAGGACGCATGAGTGCCGCTGCTTTTCTTCTAACTGGATACCTTGATTGCTGCACAGCTGAGCGACCTGCTCCTACCCTCACCTAACTGGAGTGTCAAGAGGAATAACAGGTCAGTGCCCGGTTTTCTCACTTTCTTGGACATAATAATATTACTACTTACTGGTAGTAAAGAGACATCAAAACAATCAGGTTCAGGAAATGGCGCAGTAACAGCTAGGGATATTCAGAAGCAAAGTCCAAGTCAAGCCTAAGTCAGGAAACCAGAGAGACAAAACAGAATACAGAGGAGCAGGCACAAAGAGGAATCAGTTCACAAGCAGAGAGACAAGTCCAGTAATGTAACTAACCAGACAGGGTCTGGGCCAGAGCACAGAAAGATCAAACCTACACACCCAAAGGCAAATGTACAATTGAGACAGAATAGGGCAGCAAGCTTGCTTAAGTGGGGTTCTAATCAAGTGAGCTGAAATGTAGTTGAGTTACAGCACAGAGGCAGCCCAGACTGACAATCCCCACAACAGCCTGGTACAAGAAAAAGGCAGTGTGGAGATTGTGACAGTCTTATTTACTATTTAAAAGAGGTTCCTAAAGCCCGGGTCTAACATTGGCTTCACATTATGAATCTCGGGCTTAGTGCTATACAAAGCTGGTATTAACCCCTTATTACCCAGTTTGCCACCTGCAGCAGGGCAAGTGGAAGAACAAGGTAAAGTGTCAGGAATTGATGCTTTTTATGAATGCGCCAATTTCTGGGGCGTTTGTGGGCTGCTTTTTTGTAGCGTATGGGGGCACAATAATGATTGGCCCCGCCATGCTGAGAATACCAGCTCTTAGTTGCCTAGTTTTACTAGCCAAGGTAAAAATAAGCAGCTGAGGGTGTCAGCTCGCAGCAGTTGGCTTTATCTGTAGTGAGACTGAAAAATACAGCGAAGCCCTAGACATTTTTTTCCCATTATTTATTTATTTTACCCAGTATGTCTGCAGGTTGGTTTCAATCAAGCACATACACCGTAGAGATTGTGGAAATGCAGTCTTATTGCAACTACAACAGCCAATCACAGATGCTCTCATAGAGCATGAGCGTCTGCGATTGGCTGTTGCTGGTCAGTGCAGTGAATATGTATGAAGCTTAATGGGTGGTCCCAGAAGCAAGTAGCAGGAGAGCAGGAGAGTGGTAAGATGATCTATCTATTTCTGTCAATTATCTATCCTATCCGTCTATTCTATTCTAACCTTTTCCAGCATGGAAAAGACCATGCTAAAAATGCCGTCCTTATGCAATCAGTGTGCTGTCAGTATGCTGTGTGATTTTATTTATCGCACCCATTGGCTTGCATTGGCAAATCTCGCACTATTATTGGATCCAGTCACAGCATGTTGCAATTTTTTTCTCATCCATAATCAGGATGGGAAAAAAGCTGTACACGAACATTCATCTGCTCTCACTCATTAATTAACATTGGTCAGAGTGCAGTGTGAGATTTTCTCGCATTGCACTGATCCAATGTAAACACCCATGAGTCTGAGCCTTAAGGCAAAGTGTAGGCAGGCCTGGAAGTGTTAGTAAAAGCAGACTGGGCTTGCCAGGCTGGTGAGTGGGTACACCAGTAAATGAGTTCCCACAGGGGTGTAATTTCCAAATTGTGGTCACTTAAAGGAGGTTTCTGTTCTTCTTGTACTTAGAAGCTAAGTATATGGGGCCTGCAAACTATTCAAGGAAACTGCGCTCAAAAGTCAAATAGCACACTTTCCGCTCCATGTCTCGCTGTGTGGCCAAATGGTACTGTACAGTGTACATTTTTACCTATTTCCCATGTTAAAATTTAAAATCTGTTCCTAAAAATGTAATTATTTTTCCTTCACCACCTAATGGTAAAACATTTTGTGAAACATATGTGGTGTCAATGTTACCTGCACCACTAGATAATTTCATTAATCCCTGTAAGTGCAGCACTGACATATAATAAATTGTAATGCAGGTGCATTGCATTGGATTATATGAGTGATTAGATGGCTAAAAAGTGTAACAATATAAAAAATCCCACAAAAATAAAGACCAAAAGAATGAAAAAACAAAAACAAAACCATAAATCCTACAAATATGTATATTCATGTAAAAATACATAAACAAAAAATGTATACATATTTGGTATTACCACATTCTATAAAATTGTCACACTAGTTAACTGCTTCAGTGAACACCGTAAAAAAAAAATTGTGGCAAAAATACTATACTTTTTCATTATACCACCAAGAAAAGTGGAATAACACGTGATAAAAAAGTTGCACGTGAATAAAAGTGGTATAACTGAAAATGTCATTTAGTCCTACAAAAAACAAGCCACAACACAGTTTTGTCAGAGGAGAATTAAAAAATCTACAGATCTCAGAATACAACAATGCAGAAAAAAATTATTTTTTTTAATAAATTTATTTTTAGGGTGTAAGAGCAGCAAAACATAAAAATCCATATAAATATGGTAACGCTGTAATTGTACTGACCCAAAGAATAAGGCTGTCTTATCCCTTTTTCAACTCGGTGAAAGGCGTAAAAACAATCCTGAATTTCTGTAGCGTCTTGATTCTACCTCAAAAACAGCAGAATACAAAGCGATCAAAAACCATTATGTGGCTCAAAATGGTAACAATTAAAACTCCAATAAGTCACACCAGAAACAAGCCCTCACATGACACCGTTGTCACAAAAAAAAAAACCTACAGCCATCAAAATACAGATATGCAGAAAAACTTTATTTTGTAAAAAGTGCTTTTAGTGTGTTTGTAGCCAAACCTAAAAAAACTATATAAACCTGGTATTGCTGTGATTGTACTGACATGATAATTTAAAACCGCCTAATGACTTATACAGCAAAGTTAACGGTTTAAAAATAGTAATAAAGTCAATTTTTCCACTGCTGTTGATTTGATCCTTCTGTCTCCCAAAGATCGCACTAAGGCTTGGCTCACATTTGTGGCGCACCTGTGACTAGGGTAGTACCCTGCCACAGGGTAGTATTGCACTTTAATAATAATGTGTTAACCCTGTAAAGTTGCCAGTTCAAGGTTCTCCTTATGGAGTCTGTTTTTACACCCATCTAGGACCACACCACTTAGAATAGGGGGGCCGGTAATTTAGTAGGTCCCAAAAGGGTGGCGGTTGAGCCTAGGATAGAGTAGTGGGGATCCCTGAGGAAGGTGCCAGGAGGGCACCGAAACGCGTCGGAGGTAATAAAGGAGTTCTTTTTGAAGTTTCATCTACCCGTGTGTTCCTTTGGAGTGAGTGAATTTGGCAGCGCGGACTGTGATACACCTTTTCTTCCCTGCAATTTAACACGGCATGTGGAATTCAACCCTGATGAAGGAGCCCAAGTAGCTCCAAAACTAGTCCGTCCTCAGCCCCCTGAGTGACATCACTGCTGAATCTCTCATCCAGTGCCGTGCCTGCAGATTGGGAACGCTGATCGTCTGAGACGTCCCAAGCACGGTACCGCATTTGGAGCGAGTGCCTGCACCCTGCACTCCAGGGTCGGGGAAGACTCAGGAACCGGGTGGTTACTCGTTGTTCTCTTCACCTCTTTTGGCTCTTTTCACAGGGACAGACGGGGGCCGATACCCGGTCCCGGGACCCTGGCGGTGTCATTTTTAATAAATGGGGGAAGATGATATGAAAGGTATGAGGGCGCAAAGGGGGTATTCGGGATGCCACCTGCAGTATGCAGCCAGGGCGGCCGCCGCTGCTTCAAAACCTCTGGGGATGGTGACTGGCAGCTTGGATGGTTCTGCTCCCCACAGGTGGAGCATGATCCCCAGGACAGCGGGATGGAGGAGTCAGTTCGTACCTTGTCAGATGTTCACTGGGATGTCAGTACCCCTATGTCTCATACAGCCTCTGCAGACGGTGGTCACCGCTAATAAAAATCTGACATACCATAGCTGGAGTTCTGTTATTTTTACTCAGTTCTGTCAGCATGGCCGCTGGGTACGTTCCTTGCCAAGCTCTGGTTCAGCATTGTCTTCAGAACCGGGTTAGTGCAGTCAAGCCATGGTCGGTGCCCTTTCTTTCCTCTGTAGGTGTTCCTGTCTCTGGTGGTCTTTCTCTCTCTCCCAGCACTATAAGGGGTAGTTCTCTTCTGGGGTGAATGTGACACCTCTTTGCCCCCAGGCTCTCAGCACCTCCGTAGCACAGAGCTCAAGTACCGGTGGCCACGGGTGCTGTCGTGTCTCCTCCCGGGCACTGCTCCCTAGTTCAGCCACCTTACCCAAGTTGTGTCGGGTGTTCGGTCACAGCTCCTCTTAGAAGCTTGGGGCCTCCGGTCAATGGTTCAGGCATACAGCTTCCGCACCGTGTTCAAGGCCGGGTCCCTGTCCACCAGCCCCTCTGTTTCGTCAGATTCAAGCATACGGGGATCAATATCTCATCTGCTCCCCAAGGGCTCTCATCTTCTCTCACAAGTCGGTCTTTCCCTCCTGTGGATGTGCGTGGTCATGTTCCAGCCCATGGTAGTCGGCACCGCACCTCCGCTACACTCTCGACTTCCACTCCACTCTGTTCCCTACTCTCTTCTCTCTGTCCCCCTGTTTCTGACCTGGGTCCTCCCTCGGGGTCCACCCACTGTCCCAGTCGCCTGCGTTTGTGTGTGTGTGTTTGGGCTCAACTGCACCACCATAGCAACTGGAGAGCAGAGGGACTACTCCCCTTAACCGCAGGTGTGCAGAACCTCTGGTGGCAGCCTACTCGGTGGGGCTCCACAATAGACTCTCCCAGCCTGCAAGTACACTACTATGCCCAGACCTATAACATCTATTGATATGCAAATCCTCTGGTAAAAACAGTCCTGGCATTTGCGGGTAGGAGATCTAAAACAAACTGTCAGTGTGTAAATCAATGATTGTTTATGATTGTGGGCATAGTGCTGAGGTTAAAGGGCCCATTACATACTGGTGCCATACAGTATGGTAACTCTTTTTGCAATCTGAAGTCAAGTTGATATCGGCTACCCGGTATATTTGTAAATTTATACATCCCTGAGGGTATAAACTTCCATTAGGTGCCTTAACCGGAATGGAAGGGTAAATAAACCTGATACATTCAAACTAGAAAGGAAATGATATATATTTAATACAATTTTATCACCAAGGAGCCTATACAGCTACACCTCAGAATGTTTTTTGACTGAGTATTTTATGACATTTTTTTATATGTTTGGTTGGATTGTATTATGTGTGAACTCAGTTCAAAGCCTTGGTTGACCATCAGGTAAAAATTGCGCATCGAGTATGTGTTGTAATATCTACAATTACATATAAGGTCTCATTCACGCGTAAAGTTTGTACTCTGTTTTATGGTGATCCACTTTTGGTGCAGTTTCTGCACCAAAAACAGATCCTCTTTTTGCAAAAAAGCGTCACAAATGCATGATCTGTTTGTGTTGCTTTTTTGCTCTGTTTTTGGGGGACACAGACAGACACACAGACAGATACACACTCTTTCTTACCCCCCTCACTGGCGATCCCATGGTGATCCCCAGTGATGTCTTTTTTCTGGGCACTGTCAAGACCTGTGAGTATTATGAGTACTGACAGGACCTGCTTCTCAGGCTTCGTTGCATGGGCAGCTCCTGTCTACTATCGTACCCGCAGGTCCTGACAATGCTCGGAAGGAAGACATTACCGGGGCTCACTGTGGGATTGCGGGGAGGGTAAGTATTGGCGCTTTGGTGGTGTGGAAATCGCAGTAGAAAAACGGAGCAATAATTGTCGCTCATTATTTTTTGGATGCGGTTTTTGCACCCCTAATGCCGCAGTCAAAAACGCTGATGTCTGCACATCATTGAAAATCCCATTTAATTGCTGGCAGACACAGTGACTGATCCATTTTGCTTGCAGTTTTTAAAAAAAAAAATGCAGCACCAAAAACGGATCAAAAACATCCAGTGTGAACATAACCATTGCACATAAGTGTAATAAAATAAGACTGTTTATATGGAGCTTGCAATGTCAATATCTGCTGCCTCCTAGTAAATGTAGTTAAAAGTCGATTCCCTTTGATATTAAATAGGTCACTAACATGTAAGTGTGGGTAATGAATAGTTATGACTTGCTCTCTGGTTATATTTAGGTGGCATTACTAAACAGTACTTTATTTGGCACACTAACAATTTGAATGTCCGCTGCTCTAAAGGAACGTTTCAAAATACTTGTAAAATGATATCAAGGATAATGTATCATCTACAGTAAATTATAAGAATATTAAGTCACAGTGGATTTCCATGAGCATTTAAAAGTATAAATTATTAGTGAGTTTATACATGTACAGAACTAGTATATGACTTAATAGTCTTAACTTATACTAAAAATCAAAGACATGCAGAGAGCGGGCTGCTGGCCTGACTTTTTTCTGGGTTACTTATTTAACATTTTAGATAACATTTATCAAACAAATTTGAAAACCTAAGAATAAAAAGTAAAGTAGTTTATCAGTATCTCTCAATGGTAATAACCGATTTCTAGCTTGATAAAACCAACCCATCCATAGTTGGCATCAACATATAGTTCAGGTATCTGCCCAGCATTTAAACGTTATGTAGTTTCCTTACACAGAACAGTAGGAGAAACTACACAGGACACTACAGTGCTTACTAATAGTACTTCACTTGTTACTCTACAGCAGCGCACCCCAACCTTTCTAACCTTTACACAGCTGTGAGCCACACATCATGAGACTGTGAGCCAATAAGTCACAGTTTGGGCTCCGACGCTCCACATGATTATATCACAACTAGAGGATGAACACTGAGTTAAATTTCCTGAAATTCCAAATTTTGCAAATGTGAACATTCTGCTATTTGATTTGCCAGAATCTCCCACTGCCATTTCACATACCGCCTTTGACTCAGATAGCAAGCTAATGGCATCAGTTGTTGCAAGGTGGCCTTCCCCATAATGCCCTGTACCTATTACATCATATGGCATAACATAGCAAATTGGGTGGTGGGATTTTATCACAGGGTCCCTGTCATATGAAGCTATTACAGGATAAGGGTCTTAGGAATAGAGGTCAGAGCACATAGCTCATTCCACATATTGATAGAAAAAGGTCCCATCTGTTTGTCATGTACTATTGCACGGCTGAAACACACATTACATTGAAAATGGGAGTGGTAGTCTAAGTCATTGAATAAAATTCTAAAGGTTCAAGTACTAGGGAGGTGGTGGACCTGTATAGTCACTCAATGACTGTGAATTGATTAGTCTGTGATTTACTAAACTAACTATGTTACAAACAAATTGTTCATATTATAAGCAGAGAAAGACGGCACTCACCGGGATTTTCTTTGCAGTGCAGCTGTTTATTCTGTTTTCGGGGTTACATGGTGCAGGGAGGGTTCGGCAGGGGGGACTACTATCACTGTTTCGCGCAACATGCGCTTCTACGGGTCCACATTGATCATATTAATATGACTAAGTCTCAATTTTGCTACTACACCAAAATCCTGAAACCAAGGGTTGTGTGTCTACCACACAACTGTTGTACGCATGTTGTAAAAGATATATGTAGCTATATGTATATTTGCACACTTTGTTGTTGTAATATTCCAATATTAGACCCATTTATGCCACCTGAATTCAGCAGAAACAAAAATAAACATTTGTGTTGTGCTTTCTCACAATGGACTCAAAGTTCAGAGTTTCTAGTCAAAAATTGGTGCCACATATCTACTGCTGGCTGTAATAATAAGAGGAAAGCACTTATCACTTTAAATATATCGTTGTAACTAAAAGATTAATAGTAGCGCAAGGGTACCATGGCGAAAAATAAGTATAGTGCCAGCAAAAACGCCAAGCAGCGGGTGTACACTTCAAATAAGCAACCGCGCATGCGCGGGAGTTCCAACATGGCGCGGAGCGGATATCCTGTAAACGCCATGGTAACGAAAGTACACAACGCCCAGTGCGCATGCGCGGGCGTCTAGGTAGAGCGCGCACGAGGGATGGTGATTGCAAACCTTCAGTAAGTGCTTTGAGACACTGTACTGTTGTGGGAGGATATTATGGTATACAGCTGCATTAGATATAATTAATATAATCTGATTGTCCTTATTAAGAGAAGTTATGAAGGTAACAATGGTAGCAAAATAATTATGAGTAAATAGGTGAAATGATATATGAAATTGGGGTTAGTAATGAAAGGTATGAGTTTAATGAATGTATCACGATACACATGATTAGAATATGGAGATGTTATGGATTATTGAATAATGATGCATTATGTAAATGTTATGTAAATGGAAAGTATAAAGTGTACTGCCTAAGCTATGATTAGCTGCTAGAGGAAGGGAGAGTGTTCGCGAAACGTCGCTATAACACCTGATGGCCCAATAAAGGCGGATGGATTGAGAAAGAGGAGTGCTGCAGTCACATTTATTTCATATTGGATAAAGTGGATGGAAGAGTAGCTGAGACTGAATTGCACCCAGGATATTAGCCGTTCTGCTTTCTTCATTTACATACTGCTGGCTGTAGCCATAATTAATGCCATTTCCATGCGAGTACCCACCTTCATGTTTAATCTGTTTTTATTAGAACGTAAACAAACAAATGGACAAACAATCACATCCATAACATTGTCGTAGGAAGGTACATATTCACTTAGTAGGCCTCGCGGGGCCTATGTAACATATCAGCTTTCACTAAACATCTTAGTTCCATTCATAGAATTTACTTCTGTATTCTATTATGCTTTTCATGCTGTATGCTATCATCTGTCAATTCATCTGAACAGCAGATTTAATTCGGTTGATCAGCCAATGTTCATGCCTTCTGGACATAGTAAAATCGTCAGCAAAATACCATTAAACAATAACCAGGTAGAATAAGGTATGTGGCGATAGTGGCATGGAGGTTAGGGAGGGAAGTTATAGGGTTTGTCAAGGAGAGTATAACATCATCCGTGAACAGGGCAATTTTGAATTGTTTACCTTTATGCTGGATTCCTAATATATCAGGGTTAAGTCTAATTTGCGCAGCCAACGGTTCGATACTGAGGACATATAACAAAGGAGAAAGGGGACACCCCTGCCGTGTTCCATTTTTATGAGCAGGTCTCTGGAATGGGCGTGAGGAAGACGCACCAGAGCAGTGGGTGATGAACATAAACCTTTCAGAGCTGTAACAAAAGGTCCCGACAGGCCAAAGTGGTGAAGAGAGCGGAACATGAATGTCCAATCCAGCCTGTCGAAGGCCTTTTCAGCGTCTAAACTTAGCAAAAGGGCCTCCCCTGCTCCTCTGTTGGTCACCTCGACCAGGTCCAAAATACGTCTAGTATTATTCCCCGCCTGCCGAAAGAGTATAAATCCTACCTGGTCTTTGTGTATCAGATGTGGGAGCAAGGACCCCAGCCTTTCTGCTAGAAGCTTGGTGAAGGTTTTCAAATCAGAGTTTAACAGGCTGATAGGATGGTAGCTTGCACATTCCATCAGATCTTTGCCTTCCTTTGGGATTACAGTAATATATGAACAAAGAAGTGAGTCCGGTATTGTCCCCCCCTCCATGAAGTGATTAAACAGAGTGACCATATGAGGGGATAGCATATCCATGTAGGTTTTATAGTAGAGATATGACAACCCGTCTGGACCCGGTGCTTTACGGTTCGGTAGATTTTTCACTATTGCCGCAATTTCCTCCGACGTGATTTTCTGGTTTACTTCGTCTAAAGCAGACTGGGATAATTTAGGTAGGTGGCATGATGAGAGGTATTCATCCAAAAATCGGTTTTGTTCGCCTGGGGGTTGACGTGATGGGGGGGAAGAGTAGAGGGAAGAATAATAATCTTGGAAAATGTGAGCTACTTTAACCGGGTCATAATGGATCACACCTGTCGGATCTTTAATACCGTATGGGGAATTATTAGTGGCCTGATCCCTCAATCCCCTAGCCAACATCGTGTGCGCTTTGTTGCTGTATTCATAGAATTTCTGCCTGGAATATCTAAGAAGGGTCTCCACCTTACTGTGGGAGATGGCTTTTAGTTGGTTTCTCAGGTCTATTATTTCTTTAAGAAGCGATTTGGTTGGGTGAATCAATAGTCATGCTTCTGCTTTCTTTAAGTCCCCTTCTATTTTCAAGTATCGGAATTTTGCATCCTTTTTAATCCTAGATGATGCAATGCACTCACCCCTGAAAACCACCTTATGGGCTTCCCATAGGATAGACAATGACGGAGAAGTGGGGGTGTTTTCTGTAAAGTAGTTTACAAGGGACTCCCGCAGTTTGTCCCGTGTATCTTTGTTAGTAAGAAGTCACTCATTCAGTCTCCAATGACTTAACTTAGGTGGAACCGGCACCAATTTAAGATCTATTGTCAGAGGGGCATGATCAGTCCACGTTATAGTGCCTATGGAAGCTGATAACAATGAGCGTACTGAAATCACGTCACCAAAGAAATAGTCTATACGACTATGAAAGCCATGAGGTTGTGAATAGAACGTATATCTCCTATCCGTCGGGTTGTCAATGCGCCATAAATCATATAATGTGTATCTACGAATAAGTTTCCGAAAGCCAGTGGAGACCCGTTCTGTCAATTTTGCATTACTGGGAGGGTTATAGACCAATCTGTCTCCAGTCTCGGAGAATGCCATATTAAAATCCCCACCAATTATTTGGGCCATTCCCCGATCAGGGTGTAAACGGGCTAGTACTGAGGCTACGAACTTTACCTGGTTTGTGTTAGGGGTATATAGGTTGCACAACATAATTGGTGTTCCTCCTATGCTCCCATACACAATGACAAACCTGCCCTGAAAGTCTATATCAGTTTTTGTTACCTGGAGTGTACAATGGCGGGAGATCAGGATCGCCACTCCAGCCGTTTTGTTCTTAGCCGTGGCAGAGAAAGTAGTAGGAAACCAATGGTGTGCAAATTTAGGGGAACCTGTAGCCGTAAGATGCGTCTCCTGTAAAAACACAATATCCGCTTTGGACTCTCGCATTTCCCGCAGCGCCAGCCTTCTCTTTAGGTCTGAATTTAGACCTAATACATTAAGAGAGAGTAACTTAACCATTGTAAAATAGGGGTCTTCTCAAAACTTTTAAAGGAGATATATATACGATAGCTTGACGGGATTGTGTACTCTATGAGCATTGTCATGTGGACTTGGCTGAGAGAGTGAGAGCAAACATGTGTTGCATATCAAAACAATAGTAAGATAACCAAACTTTGTAAAAGTGAGAAAAGCAAAAAGAAAAAACAATATCTTCATATTGTAGGACAATAATATGTAGTCCCAAAATGAGAGTCGGATACAGTATGGCATCAGTCGCCGAAGTCGGCTACCAAGTGTTACTGTACCACTTAATAAGTCGTAAGACCTGTAATACAACTCTCGTCTGTGGGGGTACACATGGGAACCTCAAGAACAGTTATCACACAAAGTCCCCCCCCCAAGAGCTGTATATTCCCACCCAGAGGCCAAGATGGGTATGTGTAGATCCCCGCAACTAAAACAGACATGAGGGAAAAAATAAGCATGAAAGCCAGACGTTAGATAATACAGTCACCAATCACGTAGGGTCTCGTCTCCTGGGGGCCTCCTTGTTGTCTGACAAGGTGTGGACTGTCGCCATGTTTGTTGCAATGGAGGCAACCACTGCGGCACGGACCAGTCGGGTAGGTCTGGGTTTTCGATGGCCAGTGTACGACAGAAGGACACCAAACCATCTGGGCTTCTCAGAGTGGCCACTCTTTCCCCTTCTTAGCTGAGAGGCTAAAAGGGAAGCCCAACCGATAGGGAATATGATTGTCTTGTAGAATGCTTAACAGCGGTCTCAATGCTGTACGTTGCTGTAAAGTAATCCACGAAAGATCTTGATATAACTGTATTTTCACGTTATTGTGGGTGATCTGCTTGAGCTGTCTTGCCTTCGCCATGATGTCTTCTTTCAGGGAAAAATCAGCAATCCGGCAGATTGCACAGCTGATGGGGGTGGGGAATAGGAAGCTGTTCACCTCAACACTCATCGGATTCCCAGGCACCTGGAACAGTGGCTGGCTCCACCAATCAGTTCAGAAGAAAAAAGGTATTTTCCAGGGCCACTGGACCATACTGACAGCGACTTTATTAGAACATATTAAAAACACTTACATCCCGCCGGACGCGTTTCGGACAAGGTCCTTACCCATGCCCGCCGCCGCCCCCCTCTGACTGGTGGCGGTATGTGCAACTGCTGCCAACTAAGCACGACTTCAAATGGTTGGTAGCTGAGATCAAGGAGACCTGTCGTTCAGAACTGGCAGCAACAAGACGAGAGGTGGTTGCTCTGACTCAGAGGGTCCACCAACATGAGGAAGAATGGAAAAAAAGCAACAACAATAAGCAATAAGCTTATTGTTGTTGCTTTTTTTCCATTTTTAAGCAATATTATGCACATTAAGTGGAATTGTACCTCCCGATGGGGAGAGAGGTTTTCAATTTATTGTTAATAGTTGGGCATTTTCTTGCAAATTTCACATGGAAACATGGGAAGGTCTCTTCTATTTGGTTTTTGCTCTCCGTCTTGCCGGGTGGGTGTTATTATAAATACGTTTCTCTGTGCTCGGAATTATGCCATTTATTTATGTGTCTTCCTCTTAGAGAAATCTATAGAGAATTTAAATAATAATAAGAATGATCAATATTTATAATGTATGTTTACATGTACATATGAGTATGGTGGTTCCCATAACGATGTACTGCAATTATCATCTGTGTAAGGATAAGATATGCATATTTATGCAAAAAAGTTATTATATATATATATATATATATATTTTTTTTTTTTTTTTCTCGGTCTCATAACATTTGAACTACATGAACTGTGAGTGGTTTTCTTATTCTATCTAACCTGAAGGGGTTAAACTGACACATGTTGGCTATTAAGGCCTTGAATGTTGCAGAAAAGTTTTTTTACTTGTCTATAAATGTATTGGTTTTATATTTGTTTATACGCTGATGAGTAAGGACCTTGTCCGAAACGCGTCCGGCCGGATGTAAGTGTTTTTAATATGTTCTAATAAAGTCGCTGTCAGTATGGTCCAGTGGCCCTGGAAAATACCTTTTTTCTTCTGAATCCGGCAGATTATATCTCTAGGGTTGCCCGTCATAGTCTTTGGTTTCAGGGCTCTATAAGCTCTGTCCATTTTAATCGGATGGTCAGCTGGGCGGTGTAGCACTGTGTTGAAAACATTTTGTAAGGTGCCCGCTACGTCTTCTACATCTCTCGTCTCTGGGACCCCTCTGACCCTGATATTGTTTCGGCGTCCCCTATTGTCCAGATCTTCTACATGTCGCTGGAGATCTCTTATAATGGAGGCTTGAGCGGACATCTGGGATTGGAGGTGTCGAATGACCGCCCTGGCCTGGTTATGGTCTTCCTCATGTTGGTGGACCCTCTGAGTCAGAGCAACCACCTCTCGTCTTGTTGCTGCCAGTTCTGAATGACAGGTCTCCTTGATCTCAGCTACCAACCATTTGAAGTCGTGCTTAGTTGGCAGCAGTTGCACATACCGCCACCAGTCAGAGGGGGGCGGCGGCGGGCATGGGTATTCCCGGGTGAGGTGTGGTGGACCAGAGTCCTGATTCACAGGATCTCCTCCTGAGTCAGTGGATAGGGTCCCAGAACCTCTAGTCGATTCTCCGTGCTCCAAAGGGGCACTACGGACCTGGTGTGATGGTCGGGACGATCTCTGTGGGCGACTGGATTCCTCCAAGGCCTGAGTCGCCCAGTTGTCACCAGTCCAGGTAGAGCTCCACATGTCCCCGTCTGAGAAATCGGCAAAGTCTCTCTGGGGGCTCTCAGCATCTGGGGATCCCTCATATTGGGCACAATCGTCCAGATTCCTCATGTTCCTTTCTGACAGGGTAACTGGTTTTTCGCTAAGCTCCACCACCATCTCAGGTGGGAGGGGGGTGTGCTGGGATATACATCCTCCTCTCCCTCTCTGTCATCTGCACTGGAGCTTCCTTCACTTATAGGTTCATAGTGCAGTTTTATTGGGATCAGCAACGGAGTACAGTCTTGCTGGCTGTAAGGGAAAGGGTCCTTATGATCAAAATCCTGACCGAAGCAGAGTGTCAGGCAAGAGGATCTGTGAATCATTAGCTGTCTGGGGCCCCACCCCCTCCGCTGGAGAAGTGTCCATCAAGCTATGCTCCTCTTCACTCCCCTTCCCCTCTAGATCTCCCAGCGCGGGAAAACCCTGGGATAAAGAAGGGGCTGTACTACCCGGCGCCATTTTGCGTTCTCCGCAGGCTCTTGGGACCTGCTCCCTCTCCTCCAGCCCTGCGCTTCCTGTAACAGCTGCGGGCCGGTGTAGGCTGCCCTGTGACAGCGGCGCCGACTCACCGCTGAGTTGAGGTGTAGGCGTCTGGCGCTGTGCGGTCGGCATGCTGGCAGCTCCCGGACTTTCCGCCTGCCCCGCAGCAGGAGCGGGGGTTGCTCCGCTCTTGGCTAGGTATTTATCCAAGGTGACCAGTGCCTGTGCTCCTGCCTCCCTGGATGTCTTCTGGGTCTTCCTCCTACCCATCTCTGGGCCTCTCGAGCGATTTTAGTGCTTATTTATGCTCTTGGGAGCAGGAGCTCAAGCTTCATGCGACTGCTCCCATTCAGGTCCGGACACGCCCCCCCAGGTCGCATGGTTTTTAAGTTTCAGCAATACGTATCTACCCTCCAGATCCATACAGGTATCCACTACTGTATGTTGCAGAGATTTGTGGACTGCAATAGATACCCCCCTTAAGCGAGTCCCAAGGCCGGCGCTATGGAACCAACTCGTAATTCCTCCCTGATGTTTGGTATATGACTTTCCTTTAAATGAATCTCTTGGAGTATGAGAACATTCACTTTCAGTTTGTGCATTTCATAGAGAATTTGTGTCCTCTTTTGAGGCGTATTTAGCCCCCTGGCATTCAGGGATCCCAATTTGACCTTTTGCAACATTGATACTCAATTAAGGTGTCCCCCTTTAATGACAAGTAAGAGCAGTTATATGTCAGGAGCTCCAGAAAACAGAAAAAGGAGTAGACAGAAATAGTAGCCTTGGAACTGTTGGCACACCATTAGTGCAATAAAGTGAAGCCTCACAAGATCAAAGTATCCCCATTTCCCCCTCCCAAATGAGTGCGGAGCCTGCCCTTCAAGATAGCAGTCTCACTGATCTCTCCCTTCTGCTGGCCTCCCTTGATCCTGACGGTCCCTATCAAGACGTCTTCCCGCTCTTCTCTGCCTTTGAGGTTGGAACTACCCGGGGAATCTTCTGCCCTGTATTGTAATGGTAGGGGGGCCAATCTGTGATCTCCACTTGTGAAATATTAAGTGCCGTAGGGAATGCAGGAATACCACTCAGGTGACTTAATAAGTGAACCCTGCCATCTTTATTAACCTGGAGGCGAAAGGGGAATCTCCAATTGTATGGTATTTTGTGTTGACGGAGGATATCCATGAGGGGTTGAAATGTACTTAGCCTCTGCAAGGTCCACCTAGAGAGGTCAGGCAGCAGGTGGACCCTGGTGCTCTTATATCTGATGACGTTTGGAGCCCTTGCCCTGGACATGACCTCATCCTTCAGCTGGTACTTAAGCACTCTACATATCACATCTCTAGCAGGTGCCTAGACCTGGAGTTTAGGTCTGATAGCTCTGTGGGCACGGCACAAAGATATGTGGAACTCCAGGGAGCACGGAGGCAGGGGGGCACCTATCATGATGCGATCCGAGTTAGTTGCTGCTTGTAAGCAGAGGGCGGCATCCACAGGGGCTCAGATGTAGCCCCAGTCCCCTGCGGATGCCACTGCTGGCCGCATTCTCCCGCATTCTCTTGAGTCTCTGCAGCTCAGCACAGCAGGGCACGATGATGTTATGAGTGAGCATCCCTGTGCTGACTCATGCAGAGGGAAGACGCACTTTAGGGAGACCAGAGCTGCGAGAAGAGAGGTGAGTATTTGCTTTTCTTTTTTAATCAGTGAGTACACTGGTGGGAGACTATGTAGCACTATGTAATGTGCAATATAATATAGGAGGAGTATGGGGGTGTATTGTATCATATGAAGGATTGTGGGGGTGTATTATATAATATGAAGGGCTATGGGCATGCATTATACTATATGGAGGACTATGGATGGCGCATTATACTAAGCGGAGGGCTGTAATGTGTGCATTATTATTAATTTACTATTTATATGGGGGACTTTGGGGTACATTATACTATATGGAGAGCTATGGGGGTGCATTATACTATATGGAGGGTTGTGGATGATGCATTATAATATATGGAGCCAATTATGCTATATGGAAGCCATTATAATATTTGGATGGGTCTGTGGGGGCATGATAATACTTGAAGGTCTATGTGGAAACCTGTTTGAGGGTTGTGTTGGAGGCTATTATACAGTGTGAAGAGATGTAGGAGCCATTATACAGTATGTAGGTCTATTATACTACATGGAGGGTTGTGTGGGGGTCACAGTTGGAGATCATACTGTGTCAGGGTAGTTGAAGGGGGTACAGTAGGGTCATCTTACTGTGCATATGTAGGGTACTGTGGAGAAATCACTTTGGGGGGATCTTATAGTGTTTGGGGGCCACTTTTGCTGGCATCATACTTTATGGCTGCAATGAAAGAGGAATCCAGGGGCTTCAATAGGAGGAAAATGTACCTTGTAAGGGCTGCAAAGTTGTGAGATATGTTATGTGACCCAGCCACATATTTTATTTTTTTGGGGAGAGCGAGCAGTTAGAACTTCTGCTATGGGGTCCCATGATTTCTATGTACGCCGCTTGTGCAAGATGCATTGTCCCATAGCTGCAACACTGATTGGTACATACAGGCATGCAGCCATGTTTCTCCCGGGCGGCGGAAAGTCGGTGGCACTCATCCTCCTTCCTGCTCTCACATCCCTTCCTTAGCCCAATAGGAAGGCCCCTGCTCTTAGCTCTGGACCGTGTGTGGCGTTTGTGATTGGCTAAGTGTTTCAGGAGGAGGCGTGGTCTGTTGGGTGAGACACGCCATTTTCCCAGCTTAGTGCAGTGGCGGCTTGTTGTTGCTCAGCATGCAGATAGTTGCATGTGGTGTGTAGACGGTGCGGCATGGTGGACATGTCTGACTAGTCAGTGCCAGGCAGCTGCCACATTGGAGCTGCCTAGAGTTTTGGAGGTGTGTGCCAGAAATAATAGGTTGCAAACAGTGCTGCCTCCTGTGCTATAAGGATGCAGGACTGTGTCTGCCCACAGGACCACAGCTCTGCCAGTCGTAATTGTGTGTCTAAGAAAAGGGAGAGACAAAAGGCGCAAATGTGTCTTATCGTTTAGATAAGATCGTATCATCCATGGGTGTATATGCTCACCTGGTTAGGTATGCTCTCTGCTCCGCACTTCCATGTGCACAGTGGTGGTGTAGTCAAATCCAAGGAAATTAGTGCTTCTATGATCCGCGCTGGCGTCGGGATAAATGACAAGGACCCCAAGGTTTCTTAAATGCTGCTGCTTTATTCCCTATGTGTTTCAGTGCTGTCCCAGCACCTTCCTCAGGGGTATACTCCTGAGGAAGATGTTGGGACAGCACTGAAACGCATAGGGAATAAAGCAGCATCATTTAAGAAGCCTTGTGGTCCTTGTCATTCATCCCGATGACAAAGCGGATCATAGTAGCACTATTTTCCTTGGATTTGTCATTGTGTGTCCGTAGCCTGTGCCAAGCCTGACATTGCCATTAATGACCCTTGTTCTGGATTCTGCTGTGTGGTTCTTGTATGTGCGTGTGATGGCGCTGACATCCTTTGTTTGGACATCTTTCTCTATTTCTCTAAATTAGAATGTTCAATTTTGTCCTCATTTTTACAGGATAGATATAAATTTGTATGAACCAGAATTATTTCTACCAAGTAAAAAAATTTACTAGGGGCTGGCGCCATTTTGCAGTTCGCTTCAGGCAGCACAGAGGCTAGGTTCACCCCTGACAATGCAGATACCACAATCGTACTCCAGCTCACCTATGTAAATGACGTAATCTCCTCTGCGGGCTGCTCCAGTTGTGGTGAAGAACCCTTGGCCCTTGCCCATGGGGTGTTGAGGAAGATCACATCCTCCAGAGCAGGCATGTCTTGGGGTGGATCACGTCTCCAAACGCTGGACTGCAGGCACACAGTGGCACAGTGTAGCTGGTTTGTACGGCAATCCCAAGATGGTGCTAGTCTCTGGGGTGAAGCCTCTTTCCTTTGACTAGGGGTCGCTTATTCCAGGATATTATTGTTTGCCCAATCTTGTTGACTAGCTCCTCATTAACCCCTCCATGTGGAAAGCTGCAGAAAGGACCTGGTTTTCAAATTCCACACTCCATACCACAGGCAACACCTGAGCTTGCGGTTGGGGGGGGGATAATTAAAGCCTGATATATTTGGAGGACAAATAAGAAAAACAAAATAGTTTATTTTCAGCTCACCACCAATTTATTTGGAATGTTGAATAAGGCTAGTGGGCAATGTACGGACAGGTCCAAGATTAATATTATAACACACTTGTTCACATGACAAAAATCTGTATTCTAAATGTATGAAGGAAAGGAAATAAAGGGACTGCACATTTTCAAGAAGCAATATCATTAGTATGCTGTTTCATGACTGGTAACAGACCTATAACACCATGTATGGTAAGCATAAAATGGACATATGCAAAACAAGACAGAAGAAGAATCAACACCTTCAAAATGTGGTGCTGGAGAAGGATGTTATCAACACCATGGATGACAAGAAGAACAAAGAACTCTATTTTGGAACAAATCAAGCCAGATATGTCACTTGGAGGAAGGATCATCAAGTTACGACTTGCCTACTTTGGACCCATCATCCGAAGAGAAAAATCACTAGAGAATGACATTATGGCAGTCAGAATAGAAGGTACAAGACAAAGCGGAAGACCAGTAACCCAGTGGTTTGATACTGTCAAGATAATGGCAGAGAAGACCCTGATGAACCTATCTAGGCTGGCACAAGATTGATTTTCCTACAGAGCGTTTATGAAATTAAAGGGTGAAAGGTTGAAGGGGTTAAAACTTAACCTTTATTTGTCATCTCATAAAAATGACTATAGAGTCAATAAAAATATAAAAACTACAAATAGTGCAAGATAGCACTGTGACTGTCACCAGCGTCAGTGATATAAAACTATCCCTGTATAGTCACAGGGTCATAGTGTATAGGGTTACCAACCTCGCACCTTTTATTTAACAGTACCAGAGGTATACCCCTATATCTCTCACTACCTAGATCAAGGTCCCACTATCTCTTGTGGTCCTTAGGTGAAAGAGATATATGTAACGAGAGCACAGTAAACCCACACTTCCCAAATTAGAAAGGTCTCACCGGGTTGTCTCTTGTCGTTACCACTTGAGTCTTCCCAACTCCATATCAGGGGAGTCATGGTTTTGATGCCCAGCCTAGCTGTGCATGGCATCTGTGGTTCAAACCACAGATGCCATGCACAGCTAGGCTGGGCATCAAAACTTTGCCATAGACCACAAGGGGGATCTGCAGCGGTGTTGCGGTCCCTGCTTCCAGAAAACCATGACTCCCCTGATGAGAGTTTGACACGAAACGCGTCGGGAGGGAGGACGTGGTGGCATATATAAAACGAACAACTGTTGAGTCGGCAACCCGTTGGTCGAAAAAGTCATAGGACCATATGGAGTTGGGAAGACTCAAGTGGTAACGACAAGAGACAACCTTTTTAATAATAAGACCTTTTTAATAATAATAAAATAAAAGTGAGAAAATATTGAAAACAAATACAAAGCTCTCTTAAACAGATGTTTAAAGGACATTGTAAGGTTCCTGGACCTCACTGCTGCTGCCACATATGGCACTGTTCCAAATATTCAAACCCTAATACATTGATTTGATGAGCATCTATACTTCACAGTCACTTTCACTTCAAGATTATTATTATGGTTCCACTTGAGGAAGACACATGTAGCGTCGAAATGCGTTGTGGGAGAAGGACCTGTACTGTGTTTATCTTAATAAACCTATAGGTAATGTCTACAAAAGCGTTCGGCTTGTTCCATTATCCCTAGCGCTCATTTCTATGTACCACATTTATTATTGCATTACGTTCCTTTCACCCTTTGGGGAGAGTGGTACGAGCAGCTCTGGGAGAGGACCTTGCTGAAGAAAACAGAAACCTGGCCCCTGCACGTGCACGGGACGGTGCACGTGTGAGAGACGGAGCGCAGACCTGGGTGAAAAGGGGAGACAGGCAATAGATGAAGACAGGGATCCTGCATAAAAAATCTCACCTACTTGCGGCTAATCTAGTTGTGCAGAGGGCACAACCAACTTAGGTGAGTGAAACGTACAGTGTAACGGGAATTTATACCCCTAAATTTGCAGTGTGGCGCAACCATCTATTTTGATTTTTCTGCAGAGTGGGGTTCAGTCACTCCTCAATACAGACCAGTAAACAAGACTGCAGCACTCTGTTCTCAGATGTAGATAGCCTTTATTGGCCTTCAGGCAATGGTGTGATGGACGTTTCGGTCTCTAAGACCTTCTTCCAGCCAGCTTTTTTGTTGGAAAAATAACACTTCAATTTCACATTCCTAAAGAACTGATATAATTCTTTCTCCACCGTGAACCAGTCTACATGTGTGGACATACAATAGGTTAGTCCTTTCTCAAGGACCTCAGTTTGACTTTTTGATAGAACTTTACCAGACAAATTGATGATCAATTCTGATCCCTTTTTCGGTTCGTCTTGTTGTGCAGTCCTTTTGTTTTCTCTTTCTTTTTTCTGCTGCCTGTGCTGTCTTCTCCCTCCTCCTCGTCTTCCGGGTGCAGTTCTCGGTCTACATAAAGGAAGATTACACAATTTATTGCTGTTACATTTTTTACTACTGTTAAATTTCTGTCCCTTATGGTGACCTTTTCTTTGCCACTTGTTCTGTGTTCTGAATGTGAAATTGAAGTGTTATTTTTCCAACAAAAAATTTATAAAAGAAGTAGAGAATTAAGCATGGAAAAAATGGATATAAAACGGAAAATTGATTTTGTCCCAATTGATAGCATACCTGCAGTAGAAGCTTTTGAGTTAGCGGTAAAGCGTGATTTAAAAATATTAAGAGAAAGCATGGGTAAAGAACTATTGAAACCAAATGTTACGAGGCAACAGTTTGAGGCTATACAGGAACTTGCTCGTGATGACTGTGTAATAATAAAACCTGCAAATAAAGGGGGAGCCACTGTCATGAGCAAGGAGTCCTATCTTAAAGAAGCTTACAGACATTTGGACGATGCCAGTGTGTCCAAAAAGTTAGTAAGTGATCCAAAATTTGATATCCAAAAAAATATTATGAAGATTCTAGAGGTTGCGAGGTTAGAGGGAATAATTGATCAAAATTTATATGATTTTCTGATGGTGAAAAATCCGGTCACACCAGTAATATATATTGTACCCAAAGTACATATATCATTAATTGAACCTCCGGGGAGACCTATTGTAGCGGGAATAAATTACATATTTTATACTACTGGGATTTTTTTGGAAAAAATTATACACCCATTTGCAGTGGGAGCTAAATCATATATTAAGGACACGGGACATTTTTTGTCCAAAATAAGGAAATATGAGGCATGCATACTGGCATCGTTTTGATGTATCATCCTTATACACATCGATTAGACACGAGATGGGTATTAATGTGATTGCTGAAAATTTGAAAGAAACAGAGTTTACAGACCCTTGCAAACAACTCATATTAGACCTTTTAGACGTGGTCCTAAATTATTAGAATTATTTCATGTTTGGGGACATGCATTACCTGCAAATAATGGCTACTGCTATGGGGGCACGCATGGCATGCTCATATGCAGGAGCGGTCATGGCATATTTGGAGGAAAAATACGTCTACGTATCCCACCACTTCTCCCTTGTGGAGAGGTGGTGGAGATACGTAGATGATATATTCCTAATATGGAAAGGAACGGAAGTTGAATTAGAAACATTTTACCAATATATCAATACCATTGATGAAACCATTAAGTTCACGGAAGTGCATTCTAATGTAGAAATGCAATTTTTGGATGTTAAGGTTATCATCAAGGAGGGGAAAATGGATGCTACTTTGTTTGTTAAACCAACGGATAAAAATAAACTTCTTCACTATATGAGTAACCATCCAATAAGTATGAAAAACTCCATTCCATTGAGCCAGGTGGACAGAATAGTAAGTGATGATTTTGAAAAGGGAAAAGAAATGGATAAATTGATGCACAAAATCAAGGATAGGAGTTAGCCGAAAAAAATCTTGAGTCAACAAAGAAGTAAATTGAATAACAGGAGCCCCAAAAAAGAAAATGAGAAAAGGATCTCGTTAACGTTAACACATGGGGAAGAAGCAAAAAACATTGCAGCAATAGTCCAAAAACACTGGGGAATGCTAAATAAATGTCTGCCACAGGTTGAGAAATACAAAAAAAACACCATTAGTTTCCTATAGAAGGGTGAGGAATATGAGAGACCATCTGGTTAGGTCAGATATAGTCACTATGAAAGGGAAGAAACAAACCACGTTAACAGGAACAAAAAGAACAGTGAGCTATCCCTGTGTCAACTGCATAAATTGCCATCTAATGCTAAAAGGAAACAGGTTCACCCATCCTAAAACAAATCTAGAGTATGAAATAAAGCATTTCTTAACCTGTGATTCCAAACACATTATATATCTTCTCGAGTGCCCTTGCAAACTGTAGTACATAGGGGAGAACACCCTTGATTTTAAAATACGATTAAGCCAACACCGTTACAGTATCCGCAAGAAAATAACGAACTTGCCGGTATCCAAACATTTCACTGAGGCACAGCATAAAGAAAAAGACTTGAGGTTTAGGGTATTTGACACTGTACCAGCAATATGAAGGGGAGGAGATAGAGTAAAATTATTGAAAGCAAAAGAACTGAAATGGATACACGAACGCCAAACACTAAAACCAGAAGGATTAAACGTTGATTTTAAAATACAAACAGCAATTTAGAAGATTGGTTCTAGTTGGAAACTGCATATATTTTAGTCACAAATGCACATTTTTTAATGTATTTTTGTAATACTAATGTATTTTTATGTTTTACATACACAACTGTGAAGATATGGAGGGGGATCAATTGATTGCGGGTGTCCTTGCCTACAGAAGTAAAAAAATGCACCAATCATATATAATAAATACTGATAACATATAAAAAAACAAAAAAATAAGATTATGTTATTTGTTTCATAATAACGATCTAATGCACACATAATTTATTGATAATATGGACACATAGGTTGTTTATAGCACACGTCACCTTGTAGTGGTTATATAAAAAAATCACAGATATCTTATATATAGGGATTTTTTTCTATATGTTTGGCCCTTTAATTTATATATATATATATATATATAGTTTGTTTATGGCACATGGAATCTTTTATATATGAATTTTTTTATATATGGTTGGCCCTTTAAATTATAGATATATATATATACATATGGAAAGGTATTAGTATCATTATTATATTTTGTAATGAGTATCACTTATTTTGCCCCACAATGTATGACAAACCAACTTGATTAATAAATAATTACAAAGAGAAACTGGAATTTAATTATTTATTTATTTATATGAACTTGAGTATGAAGTGTAAGGCGGAAAATAAACAAAGGGTTATCCCATGTTGCGGAACAGGAATTTTTTAGTAAAGTAGACATAAGATTTAAGTGGCAATTGATCCTTGACAATCCTTTGGGCAGGGAGTGATAAAGGAGCAGTAAGCCCCTGAATCACTGTACTGACAAGTGGGTGAATTAATACCATACAATGGTATCACTGAATCTGTTATTGGGAAACTAGCCACATAGTAAAAAAAGGAATCTTTCTGTGTGGAAATATTTATATATATAAAATAATTCCTGGTAATTTGCAACAATATGGTATAACATATTTAAAATTGAATAACGTATATATGGATAATAAATGATTATCAATCCAAAAGAAATGTAGTCATGAGATCAAAATTTCTTATATATAGTTAAATATAGGGCTTTAAAAAAAATAAAATAAATTAATAATTTTTTTGGGGTACTGTCACTTTAATTAAGTTTTATTTGGGTACTGTCACTTTAATTATTATAATAGAGGGATACAAAGTTTTTTGATTTCTTTATAGCTACTATATAATGAGTATAATAATTTATTATAATTTTTGGGGGTGTAAAACACAGTAAACACTAAATTTATGGGTTTAAATCTTATTTTTAGTAAACAAGGAAAAAATATGCAAGCAGCAGTGACCCCTGGAGCCTGAATGGCTATTGAGCATGCGCGGGGAGTCGCAAGATGGCGCCAGACCTTCTTCCTGTTACACCATGGTAACGAGGGAAGCTAGGAGCCGCGCATGCGCAGTGGGAGCTGGAGAACGCGGTAATGGTGGCGACCACCGCTAAACATGAGGAGGAAAGGTATTTTTAACATATGATGTCTGTAGGCATAATTATACCGAATTAGGCAGGCACCTGTGTGCTAATTGATAATCTCTCCATGTCTATGAGTAAACTTAAGTGTTTGTAAGTACAATACTTAATCCACCATATGTAATATACGGTAAGTACACTATCATGGTATGATATAAGGATAGTGTGATTAACGATTGCACTGTATTTTAACGGTTTGTAAACACTATAATTGAGTAATTATGATGCAAGAAGGTAGATGTATAAAGAGTCCAGCATATGCTGTGTGTGACTGCTGGAGGAAGGTCATGTACTGACCGAAACGTCGTCATTATTTCACCTGAAGGCCAGTAAAGGCATGAAAAGAATTGGATGAGTGCTGCAGTCCATTTTTTACATATATGGTCGGTATCTTGGTAGCTGACCCCTACCTAGGGCTGATTTAAGCACCAAAGCTTTGCTTTTTTGAAAACGCTGCTCTATTTTTTCATTTTGCATATCTATCTATCTATCTATCTATCTATCTATCTATCTATCTATCTATCTATCTATCTACAGTGCCTACAAGAAGTATTCAACCCCCTGCAGATTTAGCTGGTTTGATAAGATGCAAATAAGTTAGAGCCTTCCAACTGCAAACGAGAGTAGGATTTATTAACAGAAGCATAAATCTTACAAACCAAAAAGTTATGTTGCTCAGTTGAATTTTTATAAATTTTAAACATAAAAGTGTGGGTCAATTATTATTCAACCCCTATGTTTAATATTTTGTGGAATAACCCTTGTTTGCAATTACAGCTAATAATCGTCTTTTATAAGACCTGATCAGGCCGGCACATGTCTCTGGAGTTATCTTGGCCCACTCCACCATGCAGACAGGAGACTGACTAGGCCATTCCAACACCTTGATTTTTTTCCTCTTGAACCAGGCCTTGGTTTTCTTGGCTGTGTGCTTTGGGTCGTTGTCTTGTTGGAAGATGAAATTACGACCCATCTTAAGATCCTTGATGGAGGAGTGGAGGTTCTTGGCCAAAATCTCCAGGTAGGCCGTGCTATCCATCTTCCCATGGATGCGGACCAGATGGCCAGGCCCCTTGGCTGAGAAACAGCCCCACAGCATGATGCTGCCACCACCATCCTTGACTGTAGGGATGGTATTCTTGGGGTCGTATGCAGTGCCAACCAGTCTCCAAACATCACGTGTGTGGTTGGCACCAAAGATCTCGATCTTGGTCTCATCAGACCATAGAACCTTGAACCAGTCTGTCTCAGAGTCCTCCAAGTGATCATGAGCAAACTGTAGACGAGCCTTGACATGACGCTTTGAAAGTAAAGGTACCTTACGGGCTCGTCTGGAACGGAGACCATTGCGGTGGAGTACGTTACTTATGGTATTGACTGAAACCAATGTCCCCACTGCTATAAGATCTTCCCGGAGCTCCTTCCTTGTTGTCCTTGGGTTAGCCTTGACTCTTCGGACAAGCCTGGCCTCGATACGGGAGGAAACTTTCAAAGGCTGTCCAGGCCGTGGAAGGCTAACAGTAGTTCCATAAGCCTTCCACTTCCGGATGATGCTCCCAACAGTGGAGACAGGTAGGGCCAACTCCTTGGAAAGGGTTTTGTACCCCTTGCCAGCCTTGTGACCCTCCACGATCTTGTCTCTGATGGCCTTGGAATGCTCCTTTGTCTTTCCCATGTTGACCATGTATGCTGTTCACAAGTTTGGGGAGGGTCTTAAATAGTCAGAAAAGGCTGGCAAAAGAAATAATTAATCCACACATGTGAAGCTCATTGTTATTTGTGCCTGAACTACTTCTTAATACTTTAGGGGGACCAAACAGAATGCTGGTGGTTTGAGGGGTTGAATAATAAATGACCCTCTGAATTAACTTTTAACGCTTTAAAAAAAAAAAAAAAAAAAAAAAAATCTTTTTGGCTGCAGTGCATTTCCCACTTCCAGGCTGATCTACAGTCCAAATGTCACAATGCCAAGTTAATTCCGCATGTGTCAACCAGCTAAATCTGCAGGGGGTTGAATACTACTTGTAGGCACTGTATCTGTCTACCTGTCTATCTATCTACTGTATCTATCTACTGTATCTATCTATCTATCTATCTATCTATCTATCTATCTATCTATCATGACAAAAAAAATGGAACAGCACAACCAACATAATATTTCGGGTGCAAGTCCTCATACCATGAATCCTTAGGTTCAAAGTATAGTTGAAAAAAATGGACGGCAGCACTTCCTTCAAAAGTGTACAGTGGTGGATTTATTACCCAGGACCGCAACGTTTTGACTTGCTTGAAGCCTTTATCAAACAGTACACGGGGGTAAAGACCTATTATATAGGAACACCAACCAATCCTGATGGATCAATTGATGATGTCAATACACCCTACATTTAACCCACGGTCTGTGTCACGTCGCCATTGGACTCGGTGGCTGGTGTTCCTGCCTCGGCCGCTGGGAGGACTGTCACGTCGCCATTGGACTCGGTGGCTGGTGTTCCTGCCTCGGCCGCTGGGAGGAGCCGGATTCCTTCGGCTGGTGGCGCCGGTGATAGGAGGGCCTTGTCCTCATATGGAATCGCTCCCGCGACGTCTGCCTCTGTCGCTGAGCGCCGCTGTGTTTCCCCTCTGGGTGGTGTTGGTCGCAGAGGAAAGGGCCCTGCAGAGGTGTCCGTTAGGCGCAGCCTGCGTTCTTCTGTCAGAGGAGGCGTGGGTGGAGCCAGTCATGCATCTCCATCTGGCCTGGATCTAGGGGCGGTCCGGATGAGGTCATCAGGTTGTGAGCTCCAGCCTATGGGAGGTAGCCGTGCCCTTCAAGTACATTGGAGCCTGGCTTGCAGGCCGCCAGATATAGTTTTGGTTCCCCAGTGATAGTGTGTGTTTAGTTTCGTGTCTGACCTTGCCTGGATTTCTGACTCTGCCTCTGCCTATTGATTTTGTACCTCAGCTGCCCTCTTGGTTTTGCCCTTGACCTTTGCCTGGATTTCTGACTCTGCCTCTGCCTATTGATTTTGTACCTCAGCTGCCCTCTTGGTTTTGCCCTTGACCTTTGCCTGGATTTTTGACTCTGCTACTGCCTGACGATTTTGTACCTTCGCTCCCTCTCGGTTTTGACTCGGACATCTGACTTCGTTTTTCGGGTCTTGATTTTCCCTGGCGACCTCCCCGGCTCTGTTGCTCATATAGGCAGCTACCCCCTGGGCTCCGCTATAATTCCAGATCCCTGTATAGGGGTTAAGGGTCTCGGGGTTTCTCGAGGTGCTGCCTACCAGCAGCTCGGCCTCACGGTGGATGGTCGTCACAGTCTGTTGGATGAATACTGCTATAGGGTCATAATAGTAAACTATAGGGTAGTAATAAAAACTATGACTATGTACATATGATATGTATAAAAGTAACCCCAGAATAAACTAATATAAATATGAAAAAGTCACTTGGTATAATCTATATTTTTTGTAAGGGGGATAGTGGTATAAACCATTTATGGAAATCAAAAATTATCTAAAAAACCTTAAATAAATATAGGGTCTGGGAACTAGCTTTTTATCTCATGGAGAGGAATTTGTCAGTTTAGGAAGGCAGAAAAGCTGATAAGGAAGCTTATAGCCGCAATGCTCCTCTGGGAAATATGCAAATTGTCACTTCAGTGAGGAAGTGAAGGAATTCTAGCGCCACCTTTCGGTAGCTGTCCTCAAAGTCATAATCTTCCTTAAGCCTCCTTATCAGCTTTTCTGCCTTTCTAAAATGACAAATTCCTCTCCATGAGGTAAAAAGCTAGTTCTCCAGACCTCGTCTTAGCCCACTCACACAGCCAGATTAGAATTCCCACACACTGCACTGATGAGGGGCAGTCACCCCGAAACACAGTGTCTGTAGTATGGGGTTCTGATCTGGCATAAATCCTTGGTCATATTAAAAGGCTTGTTAAAGAGTTGATTATGACTTTGAGGACAGCTACCAAAAGGTGGCGCTAGAGTTCCTTCAATTCCTCACTGAAGTGACAATTTAAATAAATATAGTGAGATAAAATGCAATGAGATTCATAGAAATATAAACAGACACAAACATCTAATCAAATAAATAAAAAATAAAAAACTCTATAAAAATCAATCAGATATCAGCCTAAAATCAATAAAAAATCAATAAAAACAGTCAAGTATAAATCATAGTGCAAAGTGGCATGAGGGTACAATGATGTTAATGATTTCCGAAATTATTCCTTTCATCACCCAGTGATGTTATCAATGGTTAGGTTTAGTCCCTCCGGGCTTAATGTACCCAGTTTAAAGATCCAATAACTCTCCTTGTTAATAAGGCTACTGAACCGATTTGTCGCAAAATCCGGTACCTGATCAATTATTAATCTCGATAGCTTTGGATCCTTTTGGTGTGTCATACAGAAATGTTTGGAGACACTGTGCAGGAGGAACCCGTCCCTTATGTTTGAATGGTGTTTATTTAAAGGGAACCTGTCAGCTCGTTCTACCCCCTATGCTACCACTACCTGTCCCTGCACCTTAGTACGGTAGTTGATCCCTAATCCCTGTTTGATCTAAATGTGCCCTATAATGTTTTAGAAAAATGCTTTATAATTCACATATAGTCTCCATCCAGGAGAATGAAAAGGCTCCTAGCTAATTTTTTCCCTTTCTCGACGGCATTCTGCACGCCCTGCTGGGCGTCCTCGCTCCTTGTGCTGCTCTTTTTTGAAGTTCCCGCCTCCCTTGCTGATGTAATATGCTGGGCCGTGACGTCATATCTGGCCCAATGCATTGTGGGGCTAATCACGTGAGCAGCCCGGTATATTGTGGGGCTAATCATGTGATCGGCCCAGTGCATTCTGGGGGTTTATGGCTCAACTTCAATATGTGCACTGCGCATGCGCCAGAGTCGGGCCGATCTTGTGATTATCCCCACATTGCACCGATCCGGAACGCCGGCGTATCACAGCAGCAAGGGAGGTGGAAATTCCAAAGAAGAGGCGGTGCAGCACAAGGAGCGAGGACGCCCAGCGGAGCTTACAGAATGCTGGCTCGGTGGGGAGAATGGAGCCCGGAGCCCGCCTTTCCAGTCTCCTAGATGGAGATTATATGTATGTTATAAAGCATTTTTCATTGACAAAAATAAAAACCTATGACACTTAAAACCAATTTGCATAATAATTTGGAACATGGTGAAGAGGTTGGGATATATGAAGTCTGAGCTGCATAGATATGGAGGTGCTACTGGGCTTTATAAAGGCTGGGCTATATGGAGCCTAAGCTGCATATATATTATGGAGGCTGTGTTATATAGAGGCTTGGCTATGCTGGGCTGGAGATATTACCTGGAAGCTGTGATGGGCTGTATATATCACCTGGAGGCTGTGCTGGGTTATATATATTACCTGGAAGCTATGTTGGGCTGTATATATTACAAGGCAGCTGTGCTGGGCTATATATGGTATTTGGAGGCTGTGCTGGGCTATATATGTTATTTGGAGCCTGTGCTGGGCTGTATATATGTTATTTGGAGGCTGTGCTGGGCTGTATACATTATATGGATGCTGGAACTGGCCTCCAAATAATATATAGAGCACAGCAGTAGCCTTCAGATAATATATACAGCCCTGCATAGCCTCAGTATTATATATACAGCCCATTCAGTGTGGGAAAACTCGCAGCAAGATATCTGCTGTATATTTTAGTGGCACCATTCGGACAGGAATTAGAAAAATCCATGGGGAGGGGGGTGTCTGGGGCCCAAGGGAATGGGTACTCAGGTCTCGGGCGGTCAGTTGTGGGGGATGTCACGGGTGGTTTGTGCCCGAGCCTGTGCCCTTGGGTGACAATAAAAAAGGTGTATTTACAGGGATAGGGATTGTCAGTCGTGTGCCACCTGTAGATTCTGGTGAAGGCACCAGCGCTGCTTGGGCCTCCGGGGTGATGGGCGGCAGCAAGATGGAGTGGCCCCCTACAGGAGGAGCAGAGTCCCCGGGGCGTTGGAAGTAGGAATGGATGGTGGAGTACGGCAGCGCAGTCGTTGCTGCACAGGATTGGAGTAGGGGAGCGTAGTCAGTGTGATGCAGGATAGATGGAAGGAGGGAACTTTACTGATGACTGGTTACAGGTACACACGTCCAGAGTGAAGGAAAACACCTTGGGATCTCCACAGCGAATAGGGTTGTAGGCTTACTTATTCTGCTTTCCTGTTCTGAGTCTGGCATGTATGGAACCTAACCGGACTGTTACTTCTCTCTCTGCACACCCGTGTTGCTGCACTGAGGGCTCTCTCTTGGGCCACCGCCGTCTCTCTCCTCACGGTCCCTGGCTCTCAATTGTTGGTGCTGCGGGTGTCCGGGAAGCTAAGCCTCCTCAGGTTGCTGGTGTCTCTGCTGGGTCTATTTCCTCTGTCCCCTGCAGATCGGACTTCAGTGACCGGTACTCTGGTGGGGTGAGCTGAGATAGCTCCTCTGCCCCAGGTAAAGTGTTTCTCGCCTTTGCCTTCGATCCCTACTCTGCGGGTCCTCACACTGTCTCTGGTGTGTACTGGTTTGGGCCTAGCACGGCTCCAGTAATTTCCCTCCAGCACCTGTATTTATAGGGGATCTGGCTTAACAGCAACCAGTAGAGCTCCCCCTACAGGCCTGGAGTGGAAGGTTTTGGGTGAAAGTGGTTACTCGCTGTGGGAAATCCTTAAGTGTCCTAGGATAGCCTGTGGCCACCTGGAACAGGGTGCCACATTTTCCCCTAGTTAACCTCAGTACTCCCGGACTGAGCAAAGCGTTTTGTATATAAACATATAAACAATAATAATAACAAATATATACAGAGTCTCAAAATTCAAAATGTACAAAAACCACTGACAATTTTATAAAAACGGAAAAAAAAACATGAAACGCAGTCCATATGGCACTAGTCCATCCGCCGCAGGCTGTGAACAAATAAAGAAAATAATTTTTAGCCACCACTAGTCCTGTGGCTGTAGTCCAGGGTTAAACAAACAGGAAATCCGGGGAAAAGGGTAAAGTCCAGCATGATGGCTTTAAACACATGACGGGTTAACACACTTTACACTTTACACAAATTCCCTATGGGTGTCTCTGCTTAGGAGGCCGGGTCATACCATCTCTCTACCCCAGGCACTTTCTATTCCCAACTTAATGTGCATGGGGCTGTGCCCAGTTCCTCCACCCTTCTATACACTACTATTTACTGTTTATTTATATGTCACTATTTAACTTGCTACTTTACACTTTAGCATGTTTATACCCACTCTCCATACCTAGATGGGGCCTGTCCTTGGGTACTGCGACATGACCTACGTGGACTAGGTGTTTCATGTGTACTAACTTCTCTTTGGGGTGGTAAGGTGGGTAACTGTCTGCGAGGCCTTAGTCTTACTGTAGGACTAGCAGGTTCACCGATTGTAGGAATCTCTGGTTCCGGTACAACAGGCTGTACGTCTTGTACTTGAACGGGTTTTTCTGGTGTTTTTGGTTCTGGTATTGGTTCTGGTTCTTCTACAGGTTGAACTGGAATTTGATTTTCTACTGGTTGATAAAATGATAGCACTGGTATGACTGCTCCGTTGTATTGAGGCCAGTCTTCTGGGAAATCTCCTAGTTCAGTATGGATTACTCTTTCTCTTGTTTCTGTAACTGGTGTTAAGGGATAGTTTGCTTCTGATGGTTTCAATTGGTCAGGACATTTCTTAAGATGATCCCTGGATACTGTTGCGGTGGTTCTACCTTTATCTCGGCTAACTACGCAGGTTTTTGAGTTGTCAAAGTTGGATTGCATAACTGTATAGGGTTCTGATTCCCAGTGGTCATCTAGTTTGTTGTCTCTTCTTTTTCTTTTGAGAACTAGGTCACCGGGTATTAAGGGTTCAGCTGTGGCATTCTTATTGAAGTCATGCTTTTGTTTACTTCTGACTTATTCTAAATTCTTTTCCACACATTCCTGAACTTTCTTGTACTGTTGTTGACGGTTATAGTTCCATTCTTCTTCTGAAGTATCTTGGGTTGGTTCTACAGTTCCCATTTCCAAGTCAATTGGGAGTTTTCCAGGTCTTGCTCACATTAAGTATGCTGGTGAGTAGTTAGTAGAACTGACAGGGATGTGTTTGTAGATATCCACTAAGTCAGGTAGTTTTTCTGTCAACTGATTCCTTTCCTCAAGTGGTAAAGTCTTTAACATGTCGATGACAATGTTGTTCATTTTCTCACAAAGACCATTTGTTTGTGGATGATACGGTGTGGTTCTTATTTTCTTATAACCATACAATCCAAGGAACTCTTGGAATAGTTGTGATTCAAATGCTGAACCTTGATCTGTTAGTACCTGGTCTGGATACCCGTGTGGTCGACAGAAACAATTCTGGAAGGTTTTGGCTGCTACTTCCACAGTTAAGTCCTTAACTGGTGCTACTACTAAGAATCTGGAGTAGTGGTCAACCATGGTAAGAGCATAGGTATACCCTCTTCTGCTGTGTGTTAGCTTCACATGATCTAGAGCAACAATCTCAAGAGGTTTCTTGGTAATGATTGGCTGCAAAGGAGCTTTTTGACTTTGCTGGTCTATCCTTCTCAGGTGACACGGTCCACAGTTCTTACACCATCTCTCAATGGAACCTCTCATGCCGACCCAGTAAGGGTACCTTTACACGCCGCAACTTTTGGCGGTGATTGGAGACAACCTAACGTGCGCGTGCACATTTGTAACAGTTGCCTCCGAACGCCGAAGGTGCTTTTACACGCCGCAATTTCGCCCTCAACCTAAGGCGACGTGTCTCCCCGGAAGTTTCCAAACAAACTGCGGGAAACATCCGGTAGAGTCCCGTAGCTGCTTCACACGCCGCAATCTCCAAAGGAATGTGGGCGTACATGTTCAGCGCGGCGAAAACATAGGCGCCGAAAATACGCTCATTGGACAACGCAATAGCGTCCTGATTGGCCAGCCTGCTCTGTAAGGCTGGCTAATACGTGACGCCATTGTCATTGCTTAGTGTGAATGGACAGCTCTTCAAATATGGCGCCCTGTCAAGGAACAGCCAATGGAAACAAAGTAGCCACCACCAATCATTGCTGACTGGGCGCGGTATCCAGCACGCTGTGGCACACCTCCGGGAAATCAGTAGGCGACGCTGATTCCATCCCTATCGCCCCTTCACATGCCAAAAGCAGGGAATTTCCCCTTCATGGTTGCCTCTGGTTTTGGAGCAGTGCAGTGAAATCAGAAGCAGCTGCAACTTTTTTGGTTTCCCAATTACACGCCGCAATTTCGAGTCAATTGCACGGCGATGGTGACGGAACTACAGATTGCCTGTCAGATTTCTCACCGCGGTTGCGGCGTGTAAAGGTACCCTTAAAGCGATCTTTCAGCAGCATCTCCAATTTCTTCCAACCAAAGTGTTCTGCATCATTGTGATAAGCTTCTAGTACCATCTGTACATCTCTTTTTGGAACCACTATTTGCCAGATTAGTTCATGGGTTCGGGGATTAAGGTGACGTCGGCACAGTTTACCTTGATAGATGAACAATTTTCCTTTTTCCTTCCATAGGCGCTTGGCATCTTGTGGAGCATCTGGACTCAGACAGGAGTGTTCTTTGGTTATTAGCTCTTTGATTAAACTAACAGCCGGGTCACTGTCCTGGGTCTCTTGCCAGCTATGGTGAGACAACGGGTTCACTGTTTTCTCTTGACGTCGTTGGCTTGCCTGATGACATGAAGATGGGCTTGGACGGTGGAAGGCTGGTTACTAGTTCTTCTAGTTCATCCACGTCTTCTCCCACATCTGGTAGATTAGGCATTCTGGATAGGGCATCAGCGTTGCCGTTCTTATGACCTGCCCGGTATTTGACAGTGAAGTCGTAGTTAGACAATCTGGCCATCCAGCACTGCTCCATGGCTCCCAGCTTTGCAGTCTCTAAATGGGTTAGAGGGTTGTTATCGGTGAAAGCCGTGAACTTGGAGGACGCCAGGTAGTGTTTGAACCGTTCTGTGATTGCCCAGACTAAGGCTAGGAACTCCAACTTGAAAGAATTTCCAACTTGAAGAACGGTGTCGTGAAGGCTGTCTTCTCACGGTCTTCTTCTGCAACGGAGACCTGCCAGTACCCACTAGTAAGATCTAAGGTTGAGAAGTAATTGGCAGACTTTAATGCAGCAAGTGACTCTTCTATACGGGGTAACAGGTATGCATCCTTGTGTGTTACTTTATTGATTTGCCTATAATCTACACACAACCTCATACTACCATCTTTATTTTTAACCAGGGCCAGTGGTGCTGCCCAGGGGCTACAACTATCTCTGTTAACCCCTGCATTCTTTATGTCCTGTAGCACTTCTTTTGCTTTATGGTAGTGTGTTGGTGGTATAGGCCTGTATCTTTCTTTAATGGGTGGATGGTTTCCTGTGGGTATGTGATGTTGTACCCCTTTAATCCTCCCAAAATTAAGTGGATGCTTGCTGAACACTTGTTCATATTCCTGAACTACCCGATAAACTCTGTTTCTGGTGAGAAGATGTGTTGTCAGTTCCTACATTGAGCTCCTGACACCATTTCTCTAGCTCTTTCTTGGAATCGTGAGGTTCATCTGACACTGACTGAGCTAGTGATTCAGCTTCGTGTATACAGTTGTTATTTACATGGTACAGTTTAGCAACAGTGGAATACCTTGGTAGCTTTATTTCGTCATCACCATAGTTTAATACATGTACAGGTACCCTTCCTTTGCGTATATCAACCTCCCCCTGGCTGCCTGGTAGTCCTGCCCTCTGAGGCCTACTACTGTCCGACACCAGATCATCATTTCACTTCTTGGTGGCACTACAATAGGAATTGGGTCTGTTACGCGTACTCTACCAATTTCACCACTTGATAGTGTTACCTGTTGCTGGTACACGAGAGCTCGGATCTCTTTCTGGAGAACCCTCCTCTCTCCTGGAGTAGCAGTATCTGCACTCTGTTGAAGCAGAAACAGCACTTCATCTAGACAGTTAACCATCACATTGGTACCAAGTATCACATGTGGATCCCGCTTGTTTGGTTTGTCCTCAACCACAATGAGTCCCTGGTTCTTTAATTCCACGCTCCCCACCTTTACGGTTGCCTTCCAATGCCCTTCTACATTAACAGGTAACCCATTGGTTGCTATAATGTTCAAGTCAGGGTTTGGAGGTTCAAGCTCTAGTTCAGACCAGAACCGTTTGTAAAGGATACTCGGGATGGTGGTCACCTGGGATCCCGTGTCTACCAATGCAGTGGTCGCGATGCCGTCTATGATGATGGACAGGCATGGACGATCTCCCACGTACCTGCGCAGCCAATTGGATGGGCCTGGACAGTCTACTCCTGGGGTTGGGCCCCTGACCCCAGGGGTTGCTCGTTTAAAGGGCAGAACCAGTAGATGTGCCCTTCTTTGTTGCACTTGCGACAGATGGGTTGTCCACTGGAACTGTAGCGATCTGTGATCCTCCCTCGAAGTGGTGGTGTCCTCTTCTTCATCCATGGAACATCGTCAGGGCTGTCAGCGAGCTGGACCTTTGCTGGTGGCTGTGTCTCCGTCTTGGTTTGCCTAGCACCTCGGAGCTTGGCCATCTCTCTGCTCAGGTGGCGCACCTCGGAACACAGGCTGTCAAACCAGTCAGGGGTCACAGCCTGCATGTTGCTCTCTGCTGCAGGGAATAAAGAAGGTGCTTCTAACAAAGAGGGGGTTTTAACTCATCACAGCTGTGGGGTTAAGTCTGGCACTGCTGGGAACTGCTGTCCTTTAACGGTTAGTTCTTTTAGGGTAGCAAACTCTGCATCAGGGTTTAAGAGAGCCCACCAGCGTACTTGTTTACTATCATCGGGTAACTTGAGGCCCCTTACAAACTGTTCAATGAGCATTTTATTTTCATCATGGATGCAATTGGGATCAACTTGTTTAAGGAGTCTCAGCACCTCCTGCAGGCGTAAGGAGTAATCTAGGACACTTTTTTGTGCCCCTTGTTTGCAATGGTAAAACAACAGTCTTAATTCAGTCTCAGTATGATGATCAAAAACTCTCTTTAACTTTTCAAATATTTGTACAACACACCCCTGATCTTCCCCAGACCAGTTCCGGGTTTCCAGCTCTGCTGCACCTGTTAACTGTCCCATCACTACCGATGCTCTCTGCTTACCGATCATCGCGTGCATGTCCAGTACATTACATATCTTCATCTGGAATGCGTCCAGGGTGCCTGGCTGGCCGTCATACTTGGGTAACCAGGCTGCATTGGGGACGCACGGCAGTGAGATCGGTATTATCGGAGCTACTGGTGCCGATGCCAGTAACGGTACTGCGCCGCCGGATGAATTGGTGACTACGAGCTGTCCATTCGGGGCTCTGCTAATGGCGGCAGGCTGGTTCACGATCGGGACAGCTGCATCGTTTGGGCCCGGGGCACTTATTCTCACTTCCCCCTAGTGAATCGCTGTCAGTCTCTGAAGAAGAAAGTAAGTAGTTGGCTCGGCGGGGGGGGAGTGGAGCACCTCGAGTATTTCCGGATCCGACTGCTGCTTTCAGCGGTTCTCGTTCAGCGGGGCCTATCTTCGCGCCCTTGCACTGTAATGCCCCCTTTCTTTCCCGCTCTGTGGTGCAGCAATGGCGGATTAACAGTTCACAAACACAGTCTATATACGGAACACAGTACCCAGTTACACCGGGCATGCGATCCTGTTCGTGACGCCAGAGTTGTCTGGGGCCACAAGGGAATGGGTACTCAGGTCTCAGGTGGTCAGTCGCGGGGGATGTGACGGGTGGTCCGTGCCCGAGCCTGTGCCCTTGGGTGACAATAAAAAAGATGTATTTACAGGGATAGGGATTGTCAGTTGTGACATCACCTGTAGATTCTGGTGAAGGCACCGGCGCTGCTTGGGCCTCCGGGGTGATGGGCGGCAGCAAGATGGAGTGGCCCCCTACAGGAGGAGCAGAGTCCCCGGGGCGTTGGAAGTAGGAATTGATGGTATGAATTGATGACAGTCGTTGCTGCACAGGGTTGAAGTAGGGGAGTGTAGTCAGTGTGGTGCAGGATATATGGAAGGAGGGACACGCAGACATTAAAGTCTTTTGGTACCTTTACTGATGACTGGTTACAGGTACACATGTCCAGAATGAAGGAAAACACCTTGGGATCTCCACAGCGAGTAGGGTTGTAGGCCTCCTAATTCTGCTTTCCTGTTCTGAGTCTGACAGGTATGGAACCTAACCGGACCGTTACTTCTCTCTCTGCACACCCGTGTTGCTGCACTGAGGGCTCTCTCTTGGGCCACCGCCGTCTCTCTCCCCACGGTCCTTGGCTCTCAATTGTTGGTGCTGCGTGTGTCCAGGAAGCTAAGCCTCCTCGGGTTTTTGGTTTCTCTGCTGGGTCTATTTCCTCTGTCCCCTGCAGACTCGGACTTCAGTGACCGGTACTCTGGTGGGGTGAGCTGAGATAGCTCCTCTGCCCCAGGTAAAGTGTTTCTCACCTTTGCCTTCGATCCCTACTCTGCGGGTCCTCACATAGTCTCTGGTGTGTACTGGTTTGGACCTAGCACGGCTCCGGTACCAGTTTAGCTCACTAGTCTATGAGCTTCCTTGCAGCTCTTCTAGCGTCTGCACACACTCTCTCACAGTTCTTGTAGTGACTGCACACTCTGGCTAATTTCCCTCCAGCACCTGTATTTATAAGGGGATCTGGCTTAACAGCAACAAGTAGAGCTCACCCTACAGGCCTGGAGTGGAAGGTGTTGGGTGAAAGTGCTTACTCGCTGTGGGAAATCCTTCAGTGTACTAGGGAAACCTGTGGCCATCTGGAACAGGGTGCCACAAGGGGCAGAAACATTTCTTGCACTGGAACCGACTACATTCGGTGTCCACTCCCGAGAGGGAATATGGGTGTTCATTCCCCTGCAATCTACATATATTCCATGTTCATTCCCCACCTATTAAAGCTCAGGAATATAATATTACACCTGGTTGTATTGAATGTGTGTTTATTCTCCTATTATCTACATATATATCCCATGTTCATTCAATGTCTAACATGCCCAAGAGACCTTTTATACATCTCCATAATATTTGCCTAATAAGTAATTATGTTCATTCTTTTTATTTATTCCTTTTGTCCATTCTTTTTAGTATGTCCCCAGTAAAACATCCACATTTACATTGCAACAGCCCTCTCTCTGCCCGTGACATGTATACCAGCATAAAACACTGCTGTGACAGAGCTGGAGTGAAAGCCTTATAAATAGAAACCAATCTGCTTTCATTGAATCCTGAGAAACGAAACTAAACTGCTTCTGTTTTGACTCCTCCTTCCGGGGAGCACAATACATGAAGACAGCCGAGTGCTGGAAGGAAATCATTCCTGGGATAAGAAGACTAGACCGTTTTCCGATTTGTATCTAATTCTGCTTACATAAGGTAAGTACAATATCGTTCATATTTGTACTGCCCCTTCTCTGATTGTTACAGGATTTATTCACCAGGTTAGGCTGCTTTCACATCAGCATTTTTTTCAAATCAGGCAAGATCACGTTTTTCAGCAAAAAGCTGATCCTTTCAGGATCGAATGTTTTGCCCATTTACTTTAACCCCTTCAGGACCCAGCCTATTTTGACCCTAAAGACCTTGGCCTTTTTTGCAATTCTGACCAGTGTCCCTTTATGAGGTTATAACTCGGGAACGCTTCAACCGATCCTAGCGATTCTGAGATTGTTTTTTCGTGACATATTGGGCTTCATGCTAGTATTAAATTTAAGTCGATAATTTTTGCGTTTATTTGTGAAAAAATCTAAAATATGGCAAAAATTTTGAACATTTCACAATTTTCACATTTTTATTTTTTTTTCTGATACACAAGAGAGATATGTGACAGAAAAAAGTTATTAAATAATATTTCCCACATGTCTACTTCACATCAGCACAATTTTGGAAAAAAAAAATTTTTTTGGTAGGACGTTATAAGGGTTCAAAGTTCATGAGCAATTTTTCATTTTTCAACCAAAATTTACAAAACCATTTTTTTTAGTGACCACATCACATTTGAAGTCCTTTTGAGGGGCCTACATGACAGAAAACACCCAAAAGTGACACTATTCCAAAAACTGCACCCCTCAAGCTACTCAAAACTACATTCAAGAAGATTATTAACCCTTCAGGTGCTTCACAGGAACTAAAGCAAAGTGGAAACAAAAAATGGATATTTTAATTTTTTTATCAAAAATGTTCTTTTAGCCTCAATTCTTTTATTTTCACATGGGCAACAGGATAAAATGGATCTTAAAATGTGTTGTGCAAATTCTCCCGAGTATATCGATACCTCATATATGGTCATAAACCACTGTTTGGGCGCACGGCAGGGCTCAGAATGGAAGGAGCACAATTTGAATTTTGCAGCTAATTTTACATTCAAAAAGTGAAATTGCGCTCCTTCCCTTCTGACCCCTGCCGTGCGCCCAAACAGTGGTTTATGACCACATATGAGGTATCGGTGTACTCAGGAGAAATTGCCCAACAAATTTTAGGATGAATTTTATGCTGTTGCCATGTGAAAACGAAAAAAATTAGGCTAAAAGAAAATTTTTGTGAAAAAAAAAGTACTATTTCATTTTCACACATCAATTTGTAAAGCACCTGGGGGTTCAATATGCTCACTACCCATCTAGATATGTTCCCTGGGGGTCTAGTTTCCAAAATGGGGTCACTTGTGGGGGAGCTCCAATGTTTAGGCACACAGGGGCTCTCCAAACGCGACATGGTGTCCGCTAACAATTTGAATAAAAATCAGCTCAAATTGTTAGCTGTAACCATGTTGTGTTTAGTGAGCCCCTGTGTGCCTAAACATTGGGGCTCCCCCACAAGTGACCCCATTTTGGAAACTAGACCCCCAAGGAACGTATCTAGATGCATAGTAAGCACTTTGAACCCCAAGGTGCTTCACAAATTCATCCATAAAAATGAAAAAGCACTTTTTTTTTCCCACAAATATTTTCTTTTTTCATTATTATGGATCAATTTGTGAAGCACCTGGGGTTCAATATGCTCACTACCCATCTAGATATGTTCCTTTGGGGTGTAGTTTCCAAAATGGGGTCACTTGTGGGGGAGCTCCAATGTGGAGACGCACAGGGGCTCTCCAAACGCGACATGGTGTCCGCTAACAATTTGAATGCAAAACGAGCTCAAATTGTTAGCGTACACCATGTTGCGTTTGGAGAGCCCCTGTGCGTCTCCACATAGGAGCTCCTCCACAAGTGACCCCATTTTGGAAACTAGACCCCCAAAGGAACGTATCTAGATGCATAGTGAGCACTTTCAACCCCCAGGTGCTTCACAAATTAATCTGTGAAAATGAAAAAGTACTTTTTTTCCGCAAAAATCTTTATTTTTCATTAATTTGTGAAGCACCTGGGGGTTCAATATGCTCACTACCCATCTAGATATGTTCCCTGGGGGGTCTAGTTTCCAAAATGGGGTCACTTGTGGGGGAGCTCCAATGTGGAGACGCACAGGGGCTCTCCAAACGTGACATGGTGTCCGCTAACAATTTGAGTTGATTTTCCATTCAAATTGTTAGCGGACACCATGTCACGTTTAGAGAGCCCCTGTGTGCCTAAACATTGGAGCTCCCCCACAAGTGACCTCATTTTGGAAACTAGACCCCCCTAGGAACTTATTTAGATGCATAGTGAGCACTTTGAACCCCCAAGTGCTTCACAAATTGATCCGTAAAAATGAAAAAGTACTTTGTTTCCACAAAAAAAGTATTTTTTCATTTTTACGGATCAATTTGTGAAGCACCTGGGGGTTCAAAGTGCTCACTATGCATCTAGATACGTTCCTTGGGGGTCTAGTTTCCAAAATGGGGTCACTTGTGGGGGAGCTCCAATGTTTAGGCACACAGGAGCTCTCCATACGCGACATGGTGTCTGCTAACAATTGGAACGGTTAGCGGACACCATGTTGCGTATGGAGAGCCGCTGTGTGACTAAACATTAGAGCTCCCCCACAAATGACCACATTTTGGAAACTAGACCCCCCAAGGAACGTATCTAGATGCATAGTGAGCACTTTGAACCCCCAGGTGCTTCACAAATTGATCCGTAAAAATGAAAAAATACTTTATTTGCGGAAAAAAAAAAGTACTTTTTTATTTTTATGGATCAATTTGTGAACTACTAGGGGGTTCAAGTGCTCACTATGCATCTAGATACGTTCCTTGGGGGGTGTAGTTTCCAAAATGGGGTCACTTGTGGGGGAGCTCCAATGTTTAGGCACACAGGGGCTCTCCATACGCGACATGGTGTCCGCTAACAATTGGAACGGTTAGCGGACTCCATGTCGCGTATGGAGAACCCCTGTGTGCCACTAGCATTGCCATCAGCACAAGGGCAACTGGAAGAGTTGGGGTACAGCACCAGAAAATGGCACCTCTAATGTGCTATTTTCTGTGGTGGCTGTGGGTTGCAATTTGCAGCGTGGGGGGCCACAACATTTGGGTCTCTCCACGATGAGGATTGCAGCCCCCCCAACTGCCAAGTTGTACCTGGCTGGCATCCAAAAATAAGGCAAAGCTCCTTGTCATTTTATTGGTAGAAGGAAAAAAATGGCATGGGGCTCCGCCATATTTTTGGTCCAGCCAGGTACAACTTGGCAGCTACGGACTGCCACCAGCCCCCAGCTGCCTCGTCATACCTGGCTGGAACCAAAAATACAGCGAAGCCTATTTTTTTTTTATTTCTAGAATTATCTCTAGAAAAAAAATGACATAGGGCTCCGCCATATTTTTGGTCCAGCCAGGTACAACTTGGCACCTACGGACTGCCACCAGCCCCCAGCTGCCTCGTCATACCTGGCTGGAACCAAAAATACAGCGAAGCCTATTTTTTTTTTATTTCTAGAATTATTTCTAGAAAAAAAATGACATAGGGCTCCGCCATATTTTTGGTCCAGCCAGGTACAACTAGGCAGCTGGGGGCTGGAATCCTCAGCATAGAGAGGCCCAAGCGTTCTGGGCCCCCCATGCTGAGAATTGCAGCCCGCAGCCGCCCCAGAAAATGGCGCATTCATTGAAGCGCCATTTTCTGGCGCTGTACCCACGCTCTTCCAGTTGCCCTGGTGCCGGTGGCTAACTGGGTAATAAAGGGGTTAATGCCAGCTTTTTATTGGCAGCTGGCACTAAGCCCGAGATTCATAATATAGGGCCAATGTTAGACCCGCCATTAGGAATCTCTGGTAAATAGTCAGAAAATACACACACAGAAAAATCTTTTTATTTGAAAAAAAAACACAAACAAAATTCGGACTCCATCTTTATTATAAAGATCCGACGTAGTCCATAACGAAGGTCCCACGATGCTCGATCGCCTCCGATGTAGTCCACAACGAAGGTCCCACGACGCTTGATCACCTCTGCTACATCCAGAGACTGCAGCAAGGGATCAAGTGTCCTCTTGTTGTAGTCTCTGGAGTCGAGTCATGGTGCACAGTACGGCAGATCATTGCCATACAGTGCACCATGACTGACCCCAGTGACTACAACAAGAGGACACTTGATCCCTTGTTGTAGTCTCTGGGGTCACAGTCATGAAGTACTGTATGGCAATTATCTGCCGTACCGTGCTTCATGACTCTGACCCAGAGATTACAACAAGGGATCAAGAGTCCTCTTGTTGTAGTCTCTGAGGTCAGAGTCATGGTGCACGGTACGGCAGATCATTGCCATACAGTGCACCATGACTGACCCCAGTGACTACAACAAGAGGACACTTGATTCCTTGTTGTAGTCTCTGGGGTCACAGTCATGAAGCATTGTATGGCAATTATCTGCCGTACCGTGCTTCATGACTGTGACCCCAGAGACTACAAGGGATAAAGTGTCCTCTTGTAGTCTCTGGGATCAGCGTCATTGTGCATGGGATTGCAATGATCGGTCATACCGTGCACAATGACGCTGATCCCAGAGACTACAAGAGGACACTTGATCCCTTTTTGTAGTCTCTGGGATCAGCGTCATGGTGCACGGTATGGCAATGATCTGTCATACCATGCACCATAACGCTGATCCCAGAGACTACAACACAAGGGATCAAGTGTTCCCTTGTTGTAGTCTCTGGTGATTGTTTCCATGATGATTGGATCCTCTAAGTGCTGTGATCCCTGAGATCACAGCACTTAGAGGGTTAACACAGCCAGGGCACAGCAATCACACAGATGCTGTGCCCTGGCTGTGACACCGCTCCTCTGCACAGTCATTTCCATGCTGGGAGATAACTGTGCAGAGGAGCCGGCAGAAGAAGCAGGACGGCGCAGGAAGAGGACAGCAACAGAGAAGACAGAAGACAGAGCAGACCGGAGGACAGAGGAAGAAGAGCGGAGGAAAGAGGGAGAAGATCGGAGGACAGAGGAGAAGAAAGAAGACAGGTGAGGAAGAAGCAGGAGCGGGAAGAGGAGACCGGGCGCGGGCAGCGGTGACATGGGGAAGGATCGCATGGCAGGGGCCGGGGGAGATCACAGGGGAAGGAGATCACGGGGGTGGAAGATCACAGGGGAAGGAGATCACAGGGGAAGGAGATCACAGGGGAAGGAGAAAACTGAGGGGAGATCACACAGGGGGAGATCACACCCGGGGAAGATCACACAGGGGGGAGATCGGAGGGCAGGGGGCACATCGGCGGCCAGGAGCAAGGCGGAGGGCCCGGGATCGGCGGCGCCCCCACAGATCTGAGGTGGGGGGGGGGGAGTCACAGGACCCCTTCTCCAGCCAGTGCCTGATGCTGTCCAGCATCAGGCATTGGCTGTATTGTTATGGTAATATCTTACCAAGTTACATTGGTGCGATATTACAATTACTCCGATTGGCAGTTTCACTTTCATTTCACTGCCAATCGGAGCGGTCCTAGCCCCGGGGGGGCTAAGCCACCCCCACTGGGGTACAGTGCAGGTCCTTCCGTACCTGCGGCTCTATTAACCCCTTAGTGACCGCGGTTAATAGAGCCGCAGGACGGGAAACTGGCGAGGACGCAGCATATGCGTCCAAGGTCGGGAAAGAACTTGTTTTGAGGACGCATATGCTGCGTCCTGGGTCGGGAAGGGGTTAAAGGGATCCTGTAACCTCCAGAACGCCTCCTAAGCTAGCAAAACATGTCCCTGCAGCATCCCATCACTAATCTCACACTCCTTTGTCTCCTAAAAGCATCCTGTGAAAGTGCATAAAAACGTTTTAATACTCACTCATTAGTGATTATAATTAGCAGGGGCCATATTCTTTAGTCACCAGGGCTGGCTGTTTTGCAGACTCCAGGGTCCACCCTTTCTCTGTCTGTTTGCTGTGCTTGTGCAGACTTTACCATTCCCCCCTCTCTATCACTCACAGAATGGAAATCATTAGTCCTGCCTTCTGCTGCACATAACAGCAGCACAGACAGAGAGAGGGTGGATCATTCAGGCTGCAAAACAACATGCCCTGGTGACTAAAGAATATAGCCCCTGCTAATTATAATCACTAATGATGGCTCCTATCACGCCCTGCTGGGCGTCATCATTCCTTCTCCTGCATGCCCCTTATTTTGAAAATCCCACCCCCTCCACATAGTGTGACGTGCAGCCTGACATCAGTTCCGGTCCTACGCAGTGTGCGGGTGTATGGACTGTACGGTCTGGTTCCGGCGCATGCGTACTGCGCATATTGAGGCCAGGCCATATACTTGATAAGCCCCCACAATGCATCGGACCGGAACTGACGTCGTGCTGCTCGTCATACTATGAGGAGGAGGCGGAAATTTCAACATAGGGGCACGCAGGAGAAGGAATGATGATGCCCAGCAGGTCGTGATAGGAGCCTGCGAGTGGGGGAGAATGGAGACCGCCCATGTCAGTCTACGCCGTAGCCTGGAGCACTAATAATCATAGGAATATGTACGGTAAGTTATTAAATCATTTTTCACAAGCTTTATAGTGCAGTTTTAGCTCAGACAGGGATGGTTAAGGATGCGCTAACAAGGTGCAGGACAGGTTGTGATAGGATAGGGGGTAAAATGAGCTGACAGGTTCCCTTTAATAGTGCAAATAGCATCCTGAAGCAATAGGCTTCTACCTGACACCTTTAGTCTATGTGCGGACATTGACTATTTGGTGCAGACATTTTCTGCAGCATAAATGCTGCTAAACTACATCCTGTGCAATAAAAACGCACCAGATGTGCAATGTATTTTTGGTGGGTATTTGGTGCATTTATGGTGCAGATTTTTGCCTTGCGTCTTTTCACTATTGTCAATGGCAGGGAAAGCTGAAAAATGCACCAAAAATTGACATGCTCATTGTTTTCTGTGAACAAGAAAACGCTGCAAATCTGCAAGGAAAAGAATGTATCATTGGCACAGCACTTCAGAATTCTCATAGACTTTGCCGGGGGAAAGGTTATACAAGTGTTTTTGTGACAAAAGTTGACAAAAAAACGCAGCAAAAACGCATAAAAAAACACATGAAAAACTCACTGTCTGAACACAACCTTAAAGTGAGTAAGTAAAAAACTGGATCCTGAAAGGATCAGATTTTTGCTGAAAAACCTGATCTTGCCTGATTTGAAAAAAAACACAAATGTAAAACCAGCCTTAGGCTGGCTTCACACCACGGCAGAGTCCGGTCCGGGGCTGTCCGGTGTAAACCAGACAGCCCCGGACCAGATTTTGGCCCCATAGTATGCTATGGGGCCTGTTGGAGGCCGGATGGCAGCCATCTGCCATCCGGTTTCCATCTCTCTGGAAGAATCCAGGAGAAATCGGATTTTTCTCACCGTACACAAAAACGTTGCTTGTAACATTTTTGTGTCCGGGGAGAAAAATCTCCCCAAATTGCCATATCCCGGATTCTCCCGGATTCCCCCGGATCCGGGGCAATCCGACGCTCCCTAACATGGGAGCCTATGGGGCCGGATTGGAACCGGACACCGGCGGCTGCACACCGCTGTTATTTCAGGACCGCGGCTAGCTCCCTGCAAGCCGTGGTCCTGAAATATCAGCAGCGGCAGCTGCGTCCGGCTGCACACCGGTTCTGTGTGCTGATCCGGTCTGAGGATGTCAGGTTCATCCTGACAGCCCCGGACCGGACTCTGCCGTGGTGTGAAGTCAGCCTTAGTGGAGATGATCTGCTTTTGCTAAAGGAAAATCTGTAACAAAGTACAGTCCAGAGTATCTTATTGGGATTTATCAAGATATAATCACATGTAGTGGATTTCCACCTCTGTACAATGCCTACTATGAAGGAGGTTTGCAATGATGAAGGTAAAATCTCCTGCAAATTTTTTTCTAACACATGATACCACATTATGTATCCACATCATAGCTGATAGCAGTGGCGTAACTTGCAGCTCATGGGCCCCGATGCGAAAGCTCCAATGGGCCCCCAATTATTTCAAATTTTTAATATCAATAGTCTTTTTCTTTAAGCCAAAGGGACTTTTGGGGCTCCCTAGACTCCAGGGTCCAGGTGTGATAGCAGCCCGTACACTTATTGTAGTTACACCTCTAGCTGATAGCAGAGCAGGCATGGATTTTCAGCTTTCACATGTAAATAGTAGAGCCCTCATTTATTATTATTATAATTGATAGAGCAGTATTGATTACATGGTGCTGTATATGAGAAGGGTTTACATACAAACAAGTTAAAAATATAACGAAGAAGCTAACAGTAACAGACTGATGCAGAGGGAAGAGAGGACCCTGCCCTTGCGGGCTTACATTCTACAGGAAAATGGGGAGGGAGACAGTAGATTGGGTCTGCTCTGGTGGTGGTGGAGCGCCAGATCCGATGGTGGTGGAGCGTCAGGTCCAGTGGTGGTTGAGCATCGAGTCCAGTGGTGGTGAGGTGGCACCGTGGTCATTACAGGCTATAGGCTGTTCTGAAGAGATGGGTTTTCAGGTTCCTCTTGAAGGTTCCGAGTGTAGGGGACAGTCAGACATTTTTGGGGTGTAGTATTTCCAGAGAATGGGGGATGCTCGGGCGAAGTCTTGCAAGCAGTTAGATGAAGAACGTACATCAGTGGAGGAAAGGAGGAGGTCTTGGGAGGATGAAAGATTATCAGTTGGATGATATCGGGAGATTAGTTCAGAGATATATGGGGGAGACAGACTGTAGATGGCTTTGTAAGTCAATGTTAGTAGTTTGAATTGGTTACGCTGCGGAATTGGGAGCCAGTGGAGGGATTTGCAGAGGGGAGAAGTGGAGGAATAGCAAGGACAGAGGTGGATTAGTTGGACAGCAGAGTGAAGGACAGGTTGGAGAGGTGAAAGAGTGTTATCAGGGAGGCCACAGAGGAGGTTGCAGTAGTCAAGAATGGAGATTATGAGGGCATGCACTAGTAGTTTAGTAGATTAAGGGTTGAGGAAGGGACGGATTCTGGAAATATTTTTGAGTTGGAGGCAGCAGTAGGCGGCAAGGGCTTGGATGTGCAGTTTGAAGGACAGGGCAGAGTCAAGGGTTACTCCAAGGCAGCGGACTTCAGGTACAGGGCAAAGTGTGATGTCATTTATTGTGATAGATGGATCTGGTAAGGAAGGTGTGTGAGATGGAGGATAGATGATGAGTTCGGTTTTGTCTACATTGAGTTTTAGGAAGCGAGAGGAGAAGAAGGAGGATACTGCTGATAGACACTCTGGTATTCTGGACAGCAGAGAGGTGACGTCTGGGCCAGAGAGATAGATCTGAGTGTCATCAGTGTACTGGAAGCCATTGGACTTTATGAGTTGTGTCAGACCAAGGGTATAGATTGAAAAAAAGCAGGGGAGCCAGGGCAGAGCCTTGAGGGACCCCAACAGAAAGTGGATGGGGCGAGGAGGTCGTGTGACAGTGGGAGACACTAAATGTGTGGTTGGAAAGGTAGGAGGAGATCCAGGAGAGGGCAAGGTCAGTGATACCAATGGAAGAGAGGATCTGTAATAGGAGACAGTAGTCGACTGTGTCTAATGCAGAGGACAGTAGTTTGCTGCTTTTAGGTAATTAAAGAGGACCTGCCACCAAACCAGGCATGGTGATCTAATTACAGCACTGGATGCAGCATGTCTGCAGCATGCAGACAAGGGGTCCCCCAGCACTTGAGCAGCCCTGTACCCAGAGATAATACACTTAGAAAACTTACATGCTCCAGCCACTAAGGAGGTGGCTAGGGGCTGCAGCCAAGGGCAGATTCACACCCCCTGCATGTTTAATCTGCCCACCGCTGCCAATCATTCTCTCCCTGTCTGCAGCATTTAAACAGAGGTTTTTTTTCTCTCTCCCAGAAAGTCCGTTAGCCCCGCCCTTAACGGGAGAGAAAAAAAACCTCTGTTTAAATGCTGCAGACAGGGAGAGAATGATTGGCAGCGGTGGGCAGATTACACATGCAGGGGGTGTGAATCTGCCCTTGGCTGCAGCCCCTAGCCACCTCCTTAGTGGCTGTAGCATGTAAGTTTTCTAAGTGTATTATCTCGGGGTACAGGGCTGCTCAAGTGCTGGGGGACCCCTTGCCTGGATGCAGCGGACATGCTGCATCTAGTGCTGTAATTAGATCACCATGCCTGGTTTGGTGACAGGTCCTCTTTAAACTACTTTTTATATTTTTTGTAAAAGTTTTTTCCTTTTATTTGAATGACTTTTTCAACCTTTAAGCATCTCTTTCCAAATACCTTACTAACTTCAATTTTCAAAGTCTTTATCCCCATCATCTGCCCGAAAAAAATTCCAGCCACCTTCCTCATCATCAGATGAAAAAGAAAAGTCTCACTCTTGATTCTCAAAGCTCTTCATCTCATCCTTAAGGTACTGTTACACAGCACGACGTTGAAACGATGTCGTCAACGATCTCGTGGACGCGCGGTTGTTGCTGACATCGTTGAAGAGATGTCACACGTATAGATATCGTGAACAACTCAGCAGCGATGTTGTGACCAGGGATCGTTCGCAAACCCCGCAAACGATCCCTGCTCATTGCTGTGAATGGGCGAAGTTGTCCGTCACATCGTTATCGCGGTCTGAAATATGAGATGCGCAATAGGGTCTTATCGTTTGGACAAAGGGTGGAAATAAACCAAATGAAATCTGCTCACCTGATGTAGTTGTGCTAACCCACAACCAAGTATGATAGCTCAGGAAATACAGCTGCTGCATGGTCTGCACCTCCACGGATAACTGCGGTGAAGATAAATCTAAAAACAGGGACGAAGTGCCGCTTCACCTGCGCTGCTGTAAAAGACCACCAGAAGTCGGGATGTCTGGGATAAGGTGTTGTTTTAATTCCGACGCGTTTCGGAGCTGCTACCGGGCTCCTTCCTCAGGGAAGGAGCCCGGTAGCATCTCCGAAATGCGTCGGAATTAAAGCAACACCTTATCCCAGACATCCCGTCTTCTGGTGGTCCTTTACAGCAGCGCGGGTCAAGCGGCACTTCGGCCCTGTTTTTAGATTTATCGTTATCTCGGGTCACACAGTACGATGCAGTAGGTTGGTTGAGTTGAAGTTGTCAGGTTTTTGAACATGTTCATAAACCTGTCAACTTCAACTTGACTAATTATCATAGTTGAATCATTCGGTTACACGCAACAAAGCAATAACGATGTTGTTTCAACATAGTTGAACACGTCACTTTTGAATGATGTTGAGCACGATGTTGAGCCGTGTAACAGTACGTTTAGCTAGAATGTATTCATATCTCTTCATAGAGGGTTCACTAACTTTTCAGGAGTTACATGTTTTGCTTCTTATTATCATTCCATGAAAGAGAAGTGACTTGCTCCGGAAGCAGCAATATACCAATAAAATAACTTTTCATTAGAAAAAAAGAGACTGAAATTTTGGCCAAAGAAACTACTCTAGTTGTAGTAAAAAGCAAAAAAAATGAGGACAGGGCATTAAATAGAAGTTCCATTGTAAACTTGTAGTGACCCTGTCCAGACTGTGTATGTCCCTTTAAGTAACCCTGGACTGTGAGTAGTTTCTATACACTGCAACTTACTCCTCAGCTTTCCCTCTACTATTATATGATTTAAATGAATCTGAAACTAATTAATCTCATATAATCTTCAGGTATGTTTCAATTGTTCTATTAAATCACTTTTCATATGTTGTGTTCCAGCGCCATCTGCTGGTGGAATGTATAGTTGAAGTATTGTCAGAATCCGACATGTAAATTGGGGCTCAAGGGGTGGAGCTGCTTACAGCTTCAGTCTAGACAAGCTGGAAAATGTCCAGTCCTGGCCCTGACTCCTTAGGGAGCAAAGCACACGTGGAGATGCCCTTTACCTCAAAACCTCCTGCAGACCCCAAGGCCCAAGATATTTCTCTGACTTCTCCAGCCAAGATGGCTAAAGGCTCTTAACCCAGTATCCTCACTGTCCGGACTGTTATTTGCTCCAAGGGTATTTTTGCATGTGCTGTGACGAGCTGGAAAAGTACCACAGGATACCAAGGTCTGTACCATCTTCTAGATATACATCTAATCTTCTGCCACCAAAATACTCTAAATCTTCCTATAACAGCATATAAATACTCCATCTAAATAATCTGTGCTCTTACAGCCGGAGCACCACAATTGCATGTCAGTATTCAACTGTAAATTGTACTTGCTGTGGTCTACGCACGTGAACTGCGAAGTATTTACCGTATATACTCGTGTATAAGCCGACCCGTGTATAAGCCGACCCCCCTACTTTTGCCCCCAAAAATTGGGAAAACTTATTGACTCGCGTATAAGCCGAGGGTGGACTCCAGCACAGGTATACAGTCCTCAGCAGTGTGGTATACAGCCCTCAGCACAGGTATACAGCCCTCAGCACAGTGTATACAGCCGTCAGCACAGTGTATACAGCCCTCAGCACAGTGTATACAGCCGTCAGCACAGGTATACAGCCGTCAGCACAGTGTATACAGCCCTCAGCACAGGTATACAGCCCTCAGAACAGGTATACAGCCCTCAGCATAGTGTATACAGCTCCCAGCACAGTGTATACAGCTCCCAGCACAGTGTATACAGGTCCCAGCACAGTGTATACTGCCCTCAGCACAGTGTATACAGCCCCCAGCAGTGTGGTATACAGCCCTCAGCACAGGTATACAGCCCTCAGCACAGTGTATACAACCCTCAGCACAGGTATACAGCCCTCAGAACAGTGTATACAGCCCTCAGTACAGGTATACAGCCCTCAGCACAGTGTATACAGCCCTCAGCACAGGTATACAGCCCTCAGCACAGTGTATACAGCCTTCAGCACAGTGTATACAGCCCTCAGTACAGGTATACAGCCCCCAGCAGTGTGGAATACAGCCCTCAGCACAGGTATACAGCCCTCAGCACAGTGTATACAGCCCTCGGCACAGTGTATACAGCCCTCGGCACAATGTATACAGCCCTCAGCACAGTGTATACAGCCCTCAGCACAGGTATACAGCCCTCAGCACAGTGTATACAGCCCTCAGCACAGGTATACAGCCCTCAGAACAGGTATACAGCCCTCAGCATAGTGTATACAGCTCCCAGCACAGTGTATACAGCTCCCAGCACAGTGTATACAGGTCCCAGCACAGTGTATACTGCCCTCAGCACAGTGTATACAGCCGCCATCAGTGTGGTATACAGCCCTCAGCACAGGTATACAGCCCTCAGCACAGTGTATACAACCCTCAGCACAGGTATACAGCCCTCAGAACAGTGTATACAGCCCTCAGTACAGGTATACAGCCCTCAGCACAGTGTATACAGCCCTCAGCACAGGTATACAGCCCTCAGCACAGTGTATACAGCCTTCAGCACAGTGTATACAGCCCTCAGTACAGGTATACAGCCCCCAGCAGTGTGGAATACAGCCCTCAGCACAGGTATACAGCCCTCAGCACAGTGTATACAGCCCTCGGCACAGTGTATACAGCCCTCGGCACAATGTATACAGCCCTCAGCACAGTGTATACAGCCCTCAGCACAGGTATACAGCCCTCAGCACAGTGTATACAGCCCTCAGCACAGGTATACAGCCCTCAGAACAGGTATACAGCCCTCAGCATAGTGTATACAGCTCCCAGCACAGTGTATACAGCTCCCAGCACAGTGTATACAGCTTCCAGCACAGTGTATACAGCCCTCAGCACAGTGTATACAGCCCCTAGCAGTGTGGTATACAGCCCTCAGCACAGGTATACAGCCCTCAGCACATTGTATACAGCCCTCAGCACAGGTATACAGCCCTCAGCTCAGTGTATACAGCCCCCAGCAGTGTGGTATACAGCCCTAAGCACAGGTATACAGCCCTCAGCACAGTGTATACAGCCCTCAGCACAGGTATACAGCCCTCAGCACAGTGTATATAGCCCCCAGCAGTGTGGTATACAGCCCTCAGCACAGGTATACAGCCCTCAGCACAGTGTATACAGCCCTCAGCACAGGTATACAGCCCTCAGCACAGTGTATACAGCCCTCAGCACAGGTATACAGCCCTCAGCACAGTGTATACAGCCCTCAGCACAGTGTATATAGCCCTCAGCACAGTGTATACAGCCCCCAGCAGTGTGGTATACAGCCCTCAGCACAATTATACAGCCCTCAGCACAGTGTATACAGCCCTCAGCACAGGTATACAGCCCTCAGCACAGTGTATACAGCCCTCAGCACAGGTATACAGCCCTCAGCATAGTGTATACAGCTCCCAGCACAGTGTATACAGGACCCCATCCCTGGTATACAGGCTCCCTCTCACAGTATGGCGCCCCCTCTCACAGTATGGTGCCCCCCCTCACAGTATGGTGCCCCCTCACAGTATGGCACCCCCACTCACAGTATGGTGCCCCCCTCACAGTATGACACCCCCCTCACAGTATGGCGCCCCCCATCACTGTATGGCACCCCCCTCACAGTATGGCGCCCCCCCCTCACAGTATGGCGCCCCCCCTCTCAGTATGGCGCCCTCCCTCAAAGTACCGCCACAGTGTTATTAGCTCTCACCCTCGCTCCTGGCTGTGCATCTTCCCTCCTTCCTGCTTGTCCTGTGACCGGGGCTCACCGTGATGACGTCACCGGCCGGTCACATGACACGCAGGGAGGAGGGAGGATGCACTGTGCCCGGAGCGAGGGTAAGAGCTAATAACACTATTTATTGTACACTGAGCAGCGGCAGCATGGGGAGGCCTTACTGTGGCGGGGGCGCCATACTGTTATGGGGAGCCCATAATGGGATCTGCACTGCTCCCCCCACGGATGGGCGGGGGATGCAGTGCATATCATGAATAAGTTATGAGCGGCTCCACGTCACGAGCCGCTCTCATTACAGCCTTTCCCCACCTCCTCCAGCCTCCTCCTGCTCCCGGACACAGCCCCCACCTCACACAAAAGTATATGACTCGTGTATAAGCTGAGGGGGGACTTTTCAGCCCAATTTTTGGGCTGAAAAAGTCAGCTTATGCACGAGTATATACGGTACTCCATGTTGGATTTCTCCAATCCTGCGTTAGTAAACGTGACTGTTATCCCCGAGACCTGCGTTTGTGGTCATTCCATCTGCTGCAGATGCTTTGGGGGTGTGGATAGCAAGGAATAATCAGCCTGATCATTACAAACGTTTTTCTACTTGTAGGCTTAAAAGTGATAAATACAGTATTATTTACGCTCAGCACGTCAAGTGACTCTCAGCTATTGCTCCTATCTTTGTTGACAGACTGCAGCAGATTCATCTTAACTACAGGAAACATGACCACTGCAGGCAATCATTGGTTTCAGCAGCCTAGTGATTGGCTGAAACAGTCTTGTGCGCTGCTGTCATGACCTTACAACAACAACATTGTGACATTCATAATACTGTTGCTTCCTTACGCAGGGGTCCTTTGGTGCAGCACCTGGACCTAGGAAGGCTGTTTAAGAGAACATGAGAGTTCAACCATATGGCAAAGCTAACATGCATCCAGCTCATTTTGTTATTGCTGTCATTGTGATAAATATGTGAAAAATTTAACAAATTAATTTACTGTGATTGAAATAAATATTTTTTCATTGTATCTTACAAGTTTTCAACAACTATGGACTCTGGGGATCCAAACCAAGAAGATGATGCATCTGAAATCAGACAAGAGACAAAGGAGGAGAACTCAGGTGAGTTTACAATATTATTGACAGTGTGAAAAGTTAAATAAAAGCATTTTATGTTTTCAAGTTAAACAGATTTTGAAAAAAGTCAGTGATGATTTTGGAATTTTCCATGTAATATCTGCATTTCTTGGCTCTACTTGACCAAACTATGTTAGAATCGTACTGTTTCAGTTTACCCAGCTACTCTATTCTAAGGATGAGTTTACATGCAATGGGCGTGCTTCAGTTTTCCACAGTTTTTCTTCACAATTACTGACTTGCCAGTACTGCAGTGATGAGGGGCAGTTACCCCGAAACGCAGTGTCTGCAGTTTGGGGTTCTGATCTGGCACAAATCCTAAGTCATATTTTAAAGGCTTGTTAAAGAGTCGATTATGACTTTTAGGATTGCTACCTTTAGGGCTTGGACACACTTTCCTAGTTACATCCGAGTTTCACTGAGGAGACTCTGAAAGGGCTGGAGCAGTGACCCTGAACGGCCTCTCCCTATCTGGATGGTGAGTCTGGAGCTGCACAAAAACACAATCAGCTGACAGCCCTGTCCAGATAGGTAGAAGCCGTTCAGGGTCACTGCTCCAGCCCTTTCAGAGTCTCCTCAGTGAAACTCTGATGAGTGTGTCCAAGCCCTTATTGGGTGGCACTAGAGTTCGTCCACTTCCTCACTGAAGTGACAATTTGACTTGCCAGTAAACAGCTGCTTCACCTGCAAAGTCATCCAGCCATTTCAACTGTCCATGAAGTCGCGCAAGTGAAACAACTGTTTTCTTGCAAAATCAGGTAATTATACACAGTAACAGTGGAAAGACTGCAGTGGCATAGTTAAATTTGATGTTGCCTTTTGCTACTGAGCGCAAAAAATGTGACAATATATTTTATTCACTTTTTATACGACAGTCAGAGCAGATACATACAGATTTCCAATCTAGACATATGTTTAATGTAATATGATTAACGCTTAGCATTGGTAATAAGGTGTGAAAAGAACAATATAATCAATTTTAGCATACTTAATATTAGCAGAACAATAAATGGTACTTCACACACTGCAACATCGCTAGCGATGTCGCTGAAACGTCACAGGTTTTGTGATGTAACAGCGACCTCTCCAGCAATGTTGCAGTGTATGACACGAATCAGCGACCTGGCCCCTGCTGTGAGGTCGCTGATCGCTACAAATCGTTCAGGACCATTTTTTGGTCCTTGGTCTCCCGCTGGTCAGCACGCTTCAGCGTGTGTGACAGCAAGAGACCAACGATCAACGTCCTCCCAGCCAATGCCCAGCGCCGCACATTAGATGCTGGGCACTGGTAACGAGGGTAAATATCGGGTAGCTAAGCACCGCACTCTGCTTAGTTACCCATTGTTTACCCTGGTTACCAGTGTCCTCCCGCTTAGCCCAGCCTGTAAGCAGGAGGACGCTGGTAACCAGGGTAAACAACAGGTAACTAAGCAGAGCTCGCTGCTTAGCAACCCCATATTTACCCTGGTTACCACCGATCTCGCTGCTGACTGTTTGCTGGTGAGTCTGCCTGTTTAACAGCTCACCAGCGACTGCATAGAAACTTTCCAGTGATCCCGGCCAGGTCGGATCACTGGTGGGATCGCTGGAAAGTCTCAGCGTGTAAAGGGGCCATTAAAGTACACCATTTTACTCAATTTTACTCTACATGGTTTTACCAACATCACAGATTTGTGAGAATAATTTATCTTTCATGTTATTGATCAGCAGGCAGATGCTTTCTTTCATGTTATTGATCAGCAGGCAGATGCTTTATGTTTTATTTCAAAGTTCTGCAGTGTTTTAGAAAAAAACAAATAGTCAGAGTTGGGTTTTGTGAGAAGTCTTGGAGGGACGGTTCTCTTCATTGGATTGTACATGATAGCAAGTCTTGCACTATACATAAAGTGGGAGTAGAACCACTCAATGGACACTTCTCTCCATGCTTGGCAATTTTTTCACTGGTTTTCTATATATAACTTTTAAATGTTTCTAACAGGGATGAGCACATTGATCTGCTGAGGACTGACTGAGTCATATTTCCTGAAGAAATTTTCAATTCGATTTTGCAAGTGTTGAAAAAATACCTGGCGCCCTTTTACACTCTTCTGAAACTCAGGGAACGCACTAAGGCATAATGCACAGCTGCGTGGGATTCCCCATAATTAGTGATGGGCGAACCCACCGATGTTTGGGTTCGGCGGACCCACCTGGACTTTTTTTAAAGTCTGAGTTTGGGGCCAAACATGACTCAAACTTGAGTACGAACCTCAAACTCGAACTTTAAAGTTATGAGATGGGGCGGGGGGCTGTAAAAAGACAGTTCATAGTCATTAAACAGCATCACTATACTTACCGACGTCCTCCCGCTTGAACTTCAGGGCCACTCATTAACTTCCTGGATATTCTCTACAGCCAATCACAGATGCTGTAACAGAGAGTGGGCGTCTGTGATTGGCTGTTTGAGTAACCTGAAAACAGCCCATACATTTTAGCATCTCCCGCTCATGCAGGGCAGATGCTAGAATGTATTGGCTTTTTTCAGGGTACTCCAACAACAATCACAGATGCCCATTCCTTGAAGAACCCAAGAACCTTAGGGGGGGGCCTTGGACCCATGGTACTTTCTTTCTTATGTGATAAAAAGAAAAAATTACTTAGTGAAACCTTAGTTAATCCTGGAGATATTTGATCTCCAAATTGACAAACTGTTATCCCACTTCTTCACCAAATTGGATCCCTATAAACCTCCTCGAAGCCTTTTCTGCAAGACTAAAAACTAAGACATGGAAAAAATCCAGCATTCTTCTCATCTCTGACATTCTAGACAAGAAAAATCGACTCATCCTCTTTCAGACTCTCCAAAACACCTACAGTCATGGCCAAAAGTTTTGAGAATGACACCAAAATTATATTTTCACATGATCTGCTGCCCTCTGGTTTTTATTTGTGTTTGTCTGATGTTTTTTATATCACATGCAGAAATATAATTGCAATCATATTATGAGTACCAAAAGGTTATATTGACAGTTAGAATGAGTTAATGCAGCAAGTCAATATTTGCAGTGTTGACCCTTCTTCTTCAGGACCTCTGCAATTCTCCCTGGCATGCTCTCAATCAACTTCTGGACCAAATCCTGACTGATAGCAGTCCATTCTTGCATAATCAATGTTTGCATTTTGCCAGAATTTGTTGGTTTTTGTTTGTCCACCTGTCTCTTGAAGATTGACCTCAAGTTCTCAATGGGATTAAGATCTGTGGAGTTTCCAGGCCATGGACCCAAAATCTCTATGTTTTGTTCCCTGAGCCATTTAGTTATCACCTTTGCTTTATGGCAAGGTGCTCCATCATGCTGGAAAAGGCATTCTTGGGCGCCAAACTGCTCTTGGACGGTTGGGAGAAGTTGCTCTTGGAGGACATTCTGGTACCATTCTTTATTCATGGCTGTGTTTTTAGGCAAGACAGTGAGTGAGCCGATTCCCTTGGCTGAGAAGCAACCCCACACATGAATGGTTTCAGGATGCTTTACAGTTGGCATGAGACAAGACTGGTGGTAGCGCTCACCTCTTCTTCTCCGAATAAGCTGTTTTCCAGATGTCCCAAACAATCGAAAAGGGGATTCATCAGAGAAAATTACTTTACCCCAGTCCTCAGCAGTCCACTCCCTGTACCTTTTGCAGAATATCAGTCGGTCCCTGATGTTTTTTCTGGAGAGAAGTGGCTTCTTTGCTGCCCTCCTTGAAACCAGGCCTTGCTCAAAGAGTCTCCGTCTCACAGTGCGTGCAGAAGCACTCACACCAGCCTGCTGCCATTCCTGAGCAAGCTCGGCACTGCTGGTAATCCGATCCCGCAGCTGAAACAGTTTTAAGATACGGTCCTGGCGCTTGCTGGTCTTTCTTGGGCGCCCTGGTGCCTTTTTGACAACAATGGAAGCTCTTTCCTTGAAGTTCTTGATGATGCGATAGATTGTTGACTGAGGTGCAATCTTTGTAGCTGCGATACTCTTCCCTGTTAGGCCATTTTTGTGCAGTGCAATGATGGCTGCACGTGTTTCTTTAGAGATAACCATGGTTAACTGAAGAGAAACAATGATACCAAGCACCAGCCACCTTTTAAAGTGTCCAGTGGTGTCATTCTTACTTAATCATGACTGATTGATGGCCAGCCCTGTCCTCATCAACACCCACACCTGTGTTAATTGAACAATCACTAAAACGATGTTAGCTGCTCCTTTTAAGGCAGAACTGCAATGATGTTGAAATGTGTTTTGGGGGTTAAAGTTCATTTTCTAGGCAAACATTGACTTTGCAAGTAATTGCTGTTAAGGCTGGTTTCACATTACGGATTTTTCAGATCCGATGCTGTCCGATCAAAATCGGACAGCATCAGATCCGAATTTGACCCCATGCAGCCCTATGGGCATCGGACCAAATCGGATGTGCACTAAATGCCATCCGATTTGGTCCGATCCGATTCTGTCCGATATTATTATCGGTGCAAAAATCGGAGCCTGCTCCGATTTTTGCACCGAAAATAAAATCTGACAGAATCGGATCGGACCAAATCGGATGGCATTTAGTGCACATCCGATCTGACCCGATCCCTATAACATGGGGCCCTATGGAGAAGGGTCCGAGGAAACATCTGATGTCTCCTCGGACCTGATTTTACTGTACTGAGCATGCTCAGTACAGTAAAACTGCTCCTACTGGGAGCACAAGGGTTAAAAAAAAAAAAAAAGCTTATGCTCACCTCCCCACGAGCCCCCGCCGTCTCCACCAGCCGTCTTCCTGAAGGCTCCCGGTGGCTCCCGCAGGCTCCCGGTATCTGCAGAGGTCTTTTTCTGCAGTTCAGGACCTGCGGTGATGTCACAGTCATGTGACCGCGGGTTACCATGGTGAACCCGCGGTCACGTGACTGTGACATCACCGCAGGTCCTGAACAGCAGAGGAAGACCTCTGCAGCCACCGGGAGCCTGCGGGAGCCACCGGGAGCCTTCAGGAAGACGGCTGGAGACGGGGCTCATGGGGAGGTGAGCATAAGCTTTTTTTTTTTTTTTTTTTTTTCAGCCCGGAGGCAACGATTTAATGCCGGAATCGGATGCCTATTTGGCATCCGATTCCAGGCATCAGAAGGGAGCCGATGCTGTCCGAATTTATCGGACAGCATCGGCTCCCTTCAAAATCGTAATGTGAAGGTAGCCTAAGCTGATCACTCTTTATTACATTCTGGAGTATATGCAAATTACCATTAGAAAAACTGAAGCAGTAGACTTTGTAAAAATTAATATTTGTATCATTCTCAAAACTTTTGGCCATGACTGTGCAACTTGAAGAAAACAGAAGAAAAAATGTGGGAAATAATTCATCACATCTTTATAACTCACAAATTAAATTTCTCCATTCCCCATAATGTGACTCAAATGCTAAAATTCCCACAGAGTACTTTGTTCTAGAAATCGAGAAATATCTATCAAGACTTGAACCAAGACTCAACCTTTACAAAATCCTCCAATATTGAAGCTTGGGAGAAAGAATTAATGCTTCCCTTACATACTGAACTATTAAGTAAAACACCCGATAATGTGTATGCTAATATGTCATCTGTCTCCATTATTGAAACTCACTACAAAATCTACTCAAGATAGTACCTCACCCCCTTGAAACTTCACTTAATTCAAGATCACCACTCTCCACTATGCTGGAGAAACTGCAACCCAACAGCCAACTTGACCCACATTTTCTGGGACTGTAAACATCTTAAGATTTTCTGGAAGGAAGTCCAAACATTAATTAGAAACATCTCTGGTATAGACATTCACCTCTCCCTGGTGGTTAGTATCTGTGGAGACACGGGGGTCGGTCGATTCACTTGTCCGCTGGCCCAGCCACATTTAGAAAGAGCGCATGAACCAGGGCTCATCCCAGCTGAACCCCAGAACTCCTTAACCGTGATTGGATCACTACTCGGACAATACAGGGTTAGGGAACCACACAATAGTATGGCTTTATTGGATCCCCAACAATCAAAGGCGTATAACACATAACCAAACACAAAACACAATGTAACAGGCAACAGATTCTCATCCTTCTGTTGGCTCATCGGGGCATCCAGGGCCACTTACTCCAGTCCAGCAGCACCCTGCTTTTAGCAGGCACCCACCGAGAGTGGCATGCTTAGGAAGCTAACTGAGCACAGCAAAGTCTGTAGCCTGCTGACTGAATTGTCCCAACCTGGATGTCTTTCTTAAATACTCTCTTGTACGATGACACAATGTTATCCTGGCAGCTGGAACTGAAATTTCTAGGCTGGGGTTATGGTCTTCCAATCAGAACCAGAGCCCCTAGATTGAAGCCATGTAGCATATGTGTTAGCAGCGCGTTAATCAGCGTGATGTCCACAGCGAGCAACAGAGAATGTTCATTTATTCAGAATTAACAACATCCAGCTTATAACATGAGAATAGGATCAATCTGGTTTCTGGAGAGGGAGAGAGAAATCTGCTGTGACTTTCAGCTTTCAGCTCCACACTAGAATGTGCATGCAGGGAGCAGGGGGAGGGAGATCCTGTCTCTGACTGAGGACCTTTTTTTTTTTTTTTTTTTTTAACTTTGTTGACATCTGAACAATATGCATGCAGTCATAAAATAACATCATATTAAACAAACAATAGTTGTTGCAATACATATAGATCAATATGCATTAGGCCAACAATATGAAGATATACTAAGGGCCTATTCCCAGCTCTAGAGGATGGGGCGAGAGGAAAAAGAGGGTGCGGGCACAGATCTAAGTGCAGACCGTAGGATATTTAGAATGTGAGATAATGCGCAATAGGGTCTTATCTTTTTAGGAAAAGATCAATGTGAAAAAAATGACGGAATTTGCTCACCTTATAAGGTTGTGTGCACCCACAACCAAGTTTGAGCGCTTACAGGTCAGCTGCTGCAGGATCCACACATCCACGGGTAACCGCGGTTCAAGATTATGCTCTTAGGACAATGTGCCACAGGATCCGTAAACACCAGAACACTGAAGTGTCTGGAAATGATGTAGCTTTATCCGACACATTTTGGAGCCAAACCCAGCTCCTTCCTCAGGGAAAATCCATATGAAGATATACCAAGGGCCTATTCCCAGCTCTAGAGGATGGGGAGAGAGGAAAAAGAGGGTGCGGGCGCAGATCTAAGTGCAGACCGTAGGATATTGTCACAATTCACAGTATTCTTAAGGTTTTTGCTCACCTTTATGTGATCTTGTATCAGGCATATAGAAACCAATTGTGCTGGTTCTTCCAAGAGTTCATTTCTTCCTGGCCTGCAGCTAGGCCTCAGAACAATCAGGCTCCGCAGCTACCGAGCCCGTCAATGGATAATATGAAGAGTGTCTGTTCCAATCGCCACCCAGCACTTCCAGGAGGGACACAAGGATCCAATATCGTTTATAAAATTCTATAAGTTCTATAAATTCTCTAAAAGGCTATAGTTTTGTATATTTTTAGCCGAAACTTGTTGTACCTTATTGATGAACTGTACGTAATACACTTTTCTATTTGAATAAATTTTATAAACGATATCGGATCTTTGTGTCCCTCCTGGAGGCGCTGGGTAGCGATTGGAACAGACACTCTTCATATCAGCATATGAAGATGTGATGTGATCCTCTAGTCTGGGCTGAAGTCCCTAGACTGAGGCCACAAATCATAAAGAACTCCTGGTGACTAACGAAAGTCCATTTTATATCCCAAGCCTACACCTCAGGGTATATTGTGTTCTAGCATTGGTGGAATAAGGCTGTGTTCTTATTTGCTGGAGTCCAAGTCGAATGCTTAATTCTCCTATGAGTGATGTAATCAGTGGGGGTGAGGGGGTAAGATTATTAAATTAGCAATATACAACTTCAGAACATTCAGGGCTCCGCATAGTGTGGTCAGAAACAATAGCTGAGGAAACATGAGATAACCAACTAAAGAGCAATACTCTGGCCAAACTAAGAACATTAGCCCACGACATGCATTTAGAAAAGCTGTGTCTTCACAGTGTACACCTAGGTTAATGCATTCTCAATATGTGTATATTTTTCTATGCAGTTAATGGGGTTTTATATGTCCACTTGCACTTCAAATTAATTCCAAATGTATTTTCCCCTATGGTAAAACCTCTTGTGCACTGTGCACTTGACTATGAATAATTTTATAGTGGATATTGATGCATTTTCTACATAGTAATTAAGGGTTTTAAAATAGCTTTTTCTATCCATCTATTTTTTTTTTTCCTACCTGGTGTATTGGTGTATATTCACCATCCTGCTATATGAAATAGTGTTTTGTATTTTGCAAACTATATTCTTTTGCATCCCATATTGAAGTTCTTCCATTGTATATCATGACTCACCTTTATCACTGCTACTGTTTTTTTTAGGCCGGCTTCACACCACGTTTTTTTCAGGTCCGGGGCTGTCCGGTGTGAACCTGACAGCCCAGACCCAATTTTGGACTAATGCATGCCTATGGTGCCAGATGGGGCCAGATGGCAGTGATTTACCATACGGTTTTGTCCCTGTCCAGCAGCATCAGGCTGCATTCGATTTTTGTCCGGGACACAAATCTGACAAAATCTTCGCTAGCCGTGAAAATGAAATTTCAGGACTGGACAGCGGCAATAGCCGCACACTGCCGATTACGTCAGGAAACAGGACCGGAGGGCATATTTGCCCTCCGGTTCTGTTTGTCCAGAGCTGTCAGGCTGTGTCCGGTGCATCCAGCAAAACACCGGACACAGCTTGACAGCAAGAAACTGTGGTGTGAAGCCGGTCTTCCTTCTTTATCATTGTAATCAATTTATGGGTACTTTTTTAATCTGTATCTGTATATTAATTAACCTTATATTTTACATGTACTCCAATTTCTCAATACATTGTGGTGTCTAATTGTGTTGTTTTTCACTGTGTACTCTGAGTAACCACCTTATTTTGATCCTTAAATTCTTTCAAATTTTTCTTGTCTGCTGATATAAAGTAATGTTTCTTAGTTAAAACTGATTTTCTGTGCTATGTTCATTATCTAGGGTTTAAGAAGCGTTATGAATTGATAGCCCAGAAGTCTAAATATATGATTCACCAAAAGTCAATGTAAGTATGGATTAACGGAAAAGAGTTAGTTTGGTGTTGGAACTGAATCAAAGTAGTGCTGTATAAAGACGAAAGTCCAAACTAATGTCCTATAAATTAAAGTAGTTTATTCAATGCATTTCAAAGTGTTTGCCCACTTCTTCATCAGGAAATCCACCGATCGGATTTGAAACGCGTTGAATAAACTACCTTTAATTTATCGGACACCAGTTTGGACTTTGGTGGTTTCCTAATGAAGAAGTGGAAAAACACGCTTTTGAACTTTTGTTTTTATACAGTAGCCCAGGTATTTTCCACTACTTTCATCCGATTCCTGAATACCCACCTGCCTTAGTGCACGTGGATTCTGCGGCAGCTGTCTAGGCTTTTGTAACTGCTTGTGAGACACACAACCTCACAAGGTGACCGTGCAACCCCGAGCACACCTTTACTGTTTGTTGGGGATAGACCCTACTGTGCTTTTTTATCCACAGCTTTTCTAGTTTGTTGCTGGCAACACACAGGTATCAGAAGGTGCAGGAATCACCTTTCTACCAATAGTTCGCCCAATTCAAACTTCATTAAAAATCCAATGCAGACTTCAACTACCATAAGTATGATTGGGAAAAGAAAAGTTCCAAAAATTGATCCGCTGTGGAATTTTCAGAGAACCAAATTATGCTGATTGTTTTGTGAAAATACTGCAGGTATGCAGCAACTTTCACACTTTGCCTTGGGATGAGGTGACATATGCATTAAAAATGTCCAGTATAGATTAACATGCTGCAGATTAGTAGATCAATAGCTATTTTTTATGCAGCAAACGTATGATATTTGGTAAAGTCTTATCCATGATGCTGACACTGTAATTTACAGAAGATTTTCTGTCTTGAAAACAGCATAAAAATCTACATGTGTAGCTGCCTTGTATATACCATGTTTCCCCGATTATAAGTCCCCCCCGATTATAAGTCCACCTAGGGGGGAGGGGAGAGCCAACTAATATAAGTCCACCCCCGAATATAAGCCTGCTTGGGGGGAGGGCCTGCCAATATAAGGCCTTACCTTTGCCCCCTGCTGTCCGGTGCCGTCCTGTGTGGTGTCCCCGGTGCTCCTCCGGCCTCCTCTGTGATGCCCCGATCTGCGGTGTGGTGCGGTCCGGTTCCCTGTTGATCGGTGCTGCCCCGGGCCACTTCCTGCTTTACCCGGAATCCCCGCCCAGGTCAGGCCCTGCGCCAATGAGAGCGCAGGACCAGTGATGTCACATGGGCGTCGCTGGGCTGTGATAGCTCAGGACCTGTGATGTCACATGGGCGCCGCTGAGCTGTGATTGACTCACGGGTCCTGAGCCAATCATAGCCCAGCGACGCCCATGTGACATCACGGATCCTGCGCTCTCATTGGCGCTGGGCCTGACCCGGGCGGGGATTCCGGGTAAAGCAGGAAGTGGCCCGGGCAGCACCGATCAACAGGGAACCGGACCGCACCACACCGCAGACCGGGGCATCACAGAGGAGGCCGGCGGAGCACCGGGGACACCACACAGGACGGCACCGGACAGCGGGGGTCAAAGGTAGGAAGCAATTTGTGTGTATGTGTGTGTGTGTGTGTGTGTATGTGTATGTGTGTGTGTATGGGTGTGTGTGATGGGAGGCTGCAGTGTGGATGGGAGGCTGGGGCTGCCAATATAAGACCCCCCTGAAAATAAGACAGGGTGCCACTTTTGGCACCCAAAAAAATATAAAACACAGTCTTATTTTCAGGGAAACACGGTACATACCATATCTACTTAGGGTATGTGCACACTTGGGGGGGGGGGGTCCTTAAGGTGAAACATTATAATAAGTTGCAATAACTGTTCAATGACAAACAAATGTAAATATAATAAAAAGATAAAGTTTATTATTTACCATAAAATACACATTTCAGATTAGGTATATCATAAATTCATACATCATAAATTAATATAGATAATGATAATTAAGAAGCAAAAATGGAGAAGACCAAAATAGTAACAATGGCAAAGAAGCAGTACATTAAATTACAAATAACCAAATAATTAGTCACATAGGCAAAAATCATTGGGCTTGTGCCCACGCTATGGATTTTGCATCAGAAAAGATGGAGATTTGTGTAAAATCCGCTAGCCAGCAAGGTCTATGGGATTTCTGAAATGTTGTGCCCATGCTATGTTTTTTTACACTTCAGAAAAGGTGTGGATTTTACTGCAGAAACATCTGCAGCATGTCAATTCTTGCAGTGGATTTTTCAGTATTTTTACAGCCCTCCTACCCATTAAATTCATTTAAAAAAACACTAAAATTCTGTATCAAAAACAAACCAATTCCGCAAAGCGTTTTTGGTACAAGGTGCAAATTTGGTGCAGAAAATTCCTCAAGCAAATATTCAGCGTCAGCACACAGCCGTTAAAGGGAACCTGTCAGCTCGTTTATGCCCCCTCCCCAGCATTTATACACTTCAGTTTCTTATGTAAATGAGGCAGTCAGACTATATCTTGGAGGATGTAGTCTATCTGGCAGGTTAATAGTTAACTCACTGTTAACTTCTCTGCCTAAAAGACCTGTGTGATGTCCGAATCATGTGATCATAGTGGGCGGAGTTAAGCAATCCAAATCATTATGTGCTATGAAGAATTAGCTCTGCCTATTGTAGTCACATGGTTGCGACATCACATCAGGTCCTGCAGCATATTCTGACATTCGGCAGAAATGTTAACTGTTAACCTGCCAGATAGACTACATCTTCCAAGATGAAGTCACTACCTCATTTACATAAGAAAATGTAAGTGTACAAATGCTTTTTTTTTCCACCTTTTACGTTACACTATGAGCTCAGACAGGGATGATTAGAATAGTACTATGAGGCTACAGATACAGACAGTGATAGCTGGGGGGAGCATAACCAACCTGACAGGTTCCCTTTAAGTGAAACTGCAATGAAGCCTAACAGCCACAAGGTGGCTCCCCAAAACTATAATATGTTTGATGGGCCTTTAATGTGGATATAGTATAAGCCAAAAATGGGTGGGATGTGGTGTGGAAGCGTCTGCCCATTAAATGAATCATCAATTATATCACAAAACTGGTGTAACTTACGCCAAAAATGTTCTTCAGTCCAGGAATATACTCCACTCCTCAAATGGAGTACATTCATTAAAATTAACCAGTCTTAAAGGGATCCTGTTACCTCCAAAAAGCCACCTAAGCTACAAAATCATGTTCCTGCAGCATCCTATCACTATTCTCACACTCAATTTGTCTCCTAAAAGCATCCTGTCAAAGTAGATAAAAACGATTTTATACTCACTCATTAGGCATTATAATTAGTAGGGGCTATATTCTTTAGCCCTTAGGGCGTGTTGTTTTGCTGGCCCCAGGATCCACCCTCTCTCAGTCTGTGCTGCTGTGATGTGCAGCTGAAGGCAGGACTAATGATTTGCATTCTGTGAGTGACAGAGAGAGGGGGGCAGAGCCTGCACAAGCAGAGCACACAGACAGAGAGAGGGTGGATCCTGGAGCCTGCAAAACAACACACCCTAAGGGCTAAAGAATATAGCCCCTACTAATTATAATGCCTAATGAGGGAGTATTAAATCGTTTTTATCTACTTTGACAGGATGCTTTTAGGAGACAAAAGGAGTGTGAGATTAGTGATAGGATGCTGCAGGGACATGATTTTGTAGCTTAGGTGGCTTTATGGAGGTGACAGGATCCCTTTAATAAATCCCCCACTTTGTCATTTAACAAAATTTTTGGAGGAGGAACTATTCTTAAGAATTCTTTACATGGAGGAGAAACTGAATTTTTGAGGAGTTTTGAGTTTTTGATAAGTTTCTGCTTCAACAACTGAGCAATAAGAACCAAAGTGCAGATTCACAACAGCATTTTTAACTTTTTCACTACGCACAGGATGGCAATGTCTAGGCCAACTAGTTGTCTTCATAAACTTCATAAACTTGATAACGACAGGCTTCAATAGTAGGTTCTGAACCTGATGAGGCAAAAATAGCATTTTCTTGAACATTTTACTCACTGTTGGATGTTGAATGACATTTAGTTTAGGGGGCTTTTTTCTAGGTCAGTGTCTTTTATTCAACCCAGTAGATGGAGGCCCAATGCTATCGCATCAGGAGGGCGGTAATGTCACAGCGGTGGTGGGCTCTGTGGTGCTGGGGGAAGTGGCCATCTCTCCCCCCTGTGCTGTCTTCTCCCCAGTGTGTTCTCTCCTTTGAGCTTACATTGCTGGGGGGGTGGCACATACACTTCCTGGGTGGGGGCACATAGGCAGGCTGCTGGAATGAGGTCACATACATTGCTGGGGGGTATTGCTGGGGGGAGAGGCACATACACTGCTGGGATTTGGTCACAGACATTGCTGGGGAGGGATGCACATGATGACGTCACCTGATGACGTCACCGTGCAGAGCAGAGCTGCAGGGGCGGGAGATTTGAAAGCAGACAGCGGCCGGCGTGCTGCACTGTTTTAGCATATATTGCAGGCGGCAGCCATGGCTCCTGTTGCAGTAGCTGTCTGCAGGGCGCCTGCCACCTTGCCGCCCCCTATATAGCGCCGCCTGAGCGAACACTTCATATTGGCTCATGGTTAATGCAGCCCTGCCCTTTGTGTAATAATGTCCTTATCCTGGGCCCTTTCTGTAATGTCCCTAAAGGCCCCTTTACACGGCACAACATTGTTAACGACATCACTGATACGTCACTGGTTTGGAGGCGTACCAGCGACGTCGTTGCGACCTCGTTGCGTGTGACTGGCAAGTTGTAACGATAAATCGTTGGATCGGAGTTGACAGGTTTACCAACATGTTGGAAAACCTGATGATCTCAACTCCAGCAACCTGCTGCATCGCTCTGTGTGACACCGCGATAACGATGTCGTAGACGACTTCGCCCATTCACAGCAATGAGCAGGGATCGTTCGCGGGGTTTGCAAACAATACCTGCTCACAACATCGTTGGTGAGTTGTCCACGATATCTAGATGTGTGGCATCTCACCAGCAATGTTGAAATGATGTCAAAAACGACCGCGTGCCCCCGAGATCGTTGCCGACATCGTTTCAATGTTGTGCTGTGTAACGGGGCCTTTATTCGTAGTTCCCATATGTCCCTCATCCTGGTCCTTATATGTCATCTATATGTCCTCCATTCTTTTGCACATAGGTCTCCCATCCTAGACTCCATATGTCCCCAATTCTGGTTCCCATATGTCATAGTGGTCTCCATATATGTTCCATCCTGGTCCTCATTTGACATCCTGGTCCCTATATATGTTCCTTCCTGGTCCCCATATACGTTCCATACTGGTCCCCATATGTCTTCCTGGTCCCCATATATGTTGCATTGTCTCCATATGGTCTCCTCTCATTTTGTATTAAAAAATATGGGGCACACACATCGCTGGGCATGGCTGTGACATCATACGCTGGCAATAATATCGGCTGCCAGCCTCTCATAGGCCGGTAGGTATTTTAACTGAATGTGCATTGAAGGATAGGTCCCCAGAACCAGACTGGGGCACTGCTTCTTACCGGTTCGGGGAACTGGCTGCTATTTTGGCAATCAGTTCCCCTGAACCAGAGAGAACCTGCCTAATCCTAGACCTGGTTTTATGTATATACTGTTAAACAAACTATCACAATTAACTTTCTTCTCTTGCTTCAGCTTTGCAAGCCTTCTCAATGATTATGTGGAATCTGATATCTTCGTCATTGATGGAGACTCACTGTTATTATTCTGTGCTTTTGATGAATCCCTTAAGAAAGGACAAAGTTTACATTTCTTCTTCTTGGTGGAGCGTTTCTTGCTTCATTTAGCAGAAAAAGGAGCACGATATGTTGCTGTCTTCTTTGAGGTTTGTAATAGTAACTGTCTCCATCAGCCTAAACTGTTTCAAATTTTCATTGTGGAAATATAACCTAAAATTTACAAGTATACACTACTTTATTGTAGTCTTGAGGTACAACAAAATTGTTACAAAACATTTTGTGAATGAAATCATAGAGAAGAAGTCTGTGGGATTCAGTTTCATCCATTAGGGTATGATCTCATAGTTAAGGGAGTTGATTGCAAATTACTGCTCTTTTCAGGAGTTACCAATCAGTTTGTAAGTTCTTGTAGTTTTAAGAACCTATAGACTGTTGAGATGTGGTCACTAACTCGGCTGCTCCTTGAGGTAACCACTAGACATTAGTGAACTTTCCTCGAACATGTTTGCCAATTTCAAATTCGACACGAACGTTGCAGGTTTGGTTAGTGATCAGAAACCTGAGCAATTTACCAAAAGATCAGTTTTGTTCAGAAAAAAAGTTAGGCATTTTAAAATGCCCTAAACCTTTCCTTACTGGAAGACCCAGTGGCTGAGAACACCCATAACCTACGATTAGGTGTTCACAGCCATTGGGTCTACCGGTTTCTTTCAACTTGTTTTAATTTGATGGAGCTTTAAAGGGATCCTGTCACCCCCAAAACACCTGTAAACCTATTAAAACCTGTCCCTAGAGCATATTAACACTATCCCTACACTCTTTTTACCTCCTAAATGCAGTAAGTGACATTGAATAAAAACGTTTTATAAGTACCTGATTAGTGCTGATAATGAGTGACTATCTATTCATAGTCACTCATCAAGACTGCCCCTCTGCTTCATATCACGCCTATTCAGGCGTGATCGTCAGCCTAGATTCAAATTGCCGCCTCCCTGCCGTGCCCTGTCTCGTCCGAGGCTGCAGTGTGGCTGGTGACGCGATCCGCGTCATTCCCGGCGCCTGGTGACGTATTTAGACCGGCGCCGCGCTGTTAGCTTCAAAATGCGCACTGCGCATGCGCATTGGGATAGTGTAGGGATAGTGTTAATATGCTCTAGGGACAGGTTTTAATAGGTTTACATGCGTTTTGGGGGTGACAGGATCCCTTTAAAAGAATGTTTTTCAGCCTCCTTGAGTTTGCCGGTGTAGGGACACCTGCAGGCTGTGAATTTTTGGAGCAGTGCGACATGTGGCAGCAGCTGTTAAATGCAGGAACATTAATATAATATATAGACTCATTACAAACAGAGTGATCTATTTCAAGTGTTTATTTCTGTAAATGTTGATGATTAGGCTTATAATGAAAGCCCAAAGGTCAATATCTCAGAAAGTTAAAGTAGGGAGGATGAAGGGTTAAAAACCACACTGCCATTTTCCACTAGACAATAAAGGGTGAATATAATATTAATTTATTAGTCAACGTGTTTTAGGGCAGCCAGAAACGCCCTGAAACACGGCAATATGACATTGCTTTCTGATAACATTATAATTCATTGAGATTCACTAGTATGTGTGTTTGAGACTTATTATAATCTGTGCTACAGTAAAGTTGTTTTTTTTACTTCACTTCTTGTGGGTTAGACTGTTAATGCAAAAAGGTGCTTTGATACTGCCCTACAGAGATGTGCAAACAAGCCGCAGACCTCTTGCATCTTGCATCATTTTTGTGTCCGGGCAAAGGCTGGCTTCACACGACGGTGTGATCCGGTCCGGGGCTGTGTAAACCAGGCAGCCCCGGACCGGTTTTTGGCCCCATAGTAGCCTATGGGGCCGGATGGAGCCAGATGGCAGCTCTCTGCCATCCGGTTTCATCTCTCCGGTGGAATCCGGGAGAAATCGGATTATTCTCTCTGGACACAAAAATGATGCTTGCATAATTTTTTTTGTCCGGGGAGAAAAATCTCCCCAATTTGCCGGATTCTCCCGGAGCCGGGGCAATCTGGCGCTCCCTAACATGGGAGGATCTGGGAACCGGATACCGGCGGCTGAACGCAGCTGTTGTTTCAGGACTGCGGCTAGCTCCATGCTAGCCGCGGTCTTGAAAAAACCGCAGCTGCCGGCTACAATTACAAGGAAAAAGATGGGAGTGTTGGTGTGCCACGGTCCGCGCTGCTTCTGGATTAAAAACTCACCAAAGAGCCCAGCAAACTTTCATCCTTTTTATTCCAACGCGTTTCAACGCCACAACCCGGCGTCTTCCTCAGGGATAACTGAGACGCCGGGTTGTGGCGTTGAAACGCGTTGGAATAAAAAGGATGAAAGTTTGCTGGGCTCTTTGGTGAGTTTTTAATCCAGAAGCAGCGCAGACCGTGGCACACCAACACTCCCATCTTTTTCCTTGGAACACACCACGATCCAGTGGTAGGTGGAGGTCCTGCAGCAGCTTGGAACATTGATTCCTAAACGCAGTCAAACCAGTTGTGGGGACCACAACTGGACCAGGTGAGCGGCCACACAGCACCACCATTTACATACTAGTGTCACTAGTGATAGGGCACTATTGCGCCTCTTGTCCCCTCCCTTTATATTTTGCGGCTACAATTACAGGCATCCGGCTGCACACAGGACCGGAGGGCACATTTGGCCCTCCGGTTCTGTGTGCTGATCCGGTCCGGGGGTGTCAGGGTCATGCCTGACAGCCCCGGATCGGATCACACCGTGGTGTGAAGCCAGCCTAAGATAGTCAAGATGATTATCTATAAAATGAAGGTAGTCTCATGCTAAAGATGTAGTGGTTGATGAGTTTTGGAGCCTGAAAACATTGTTACCCTTATGCTCATAAGGGTATTATCTTGAAGGGCAATAGTAAAAAAATGTTTAAAAAATGTTAAAATTCAGAGTTTTCTTTATTTTCATGTCATGTTATATTTGAAATTATTTATGCAATTGAATAATATCAGATATATAGTCTTGAATAAATGGATCACCTCAGGTGTCTTTTGCGCTATTCACAGGATATGGAAAAAACATATTCCTCACATCCCCTGTTAATATCCTGGCGAACTCAATTGAAAATTCACTTGGAGAAAAATCTAAACACAACTGTTTACACCTTCTCAAACTTTCTCTCATCACAATGGAAATCTTTTCTCAGGGACCAGTCTCCTTACTTTCTGATGGTTTCTGATAGTGGAATCACTCCTGAGCAAACATGTTTTTTAAATATGCTAATGTTAGATTCTCTGGAAAACAGCATTGACGTTGTCCTCACTGATGGACAGGAACCGGATCACCTCAGGGTTTATGGATATCATATTGGATCTTCCCTTCAGGTTAAAGCATCATTAAAAGAGGTAAGACGATTATGGACTAATCTCATTCAATTTTGAAATGCAAATAAATAAATAAAAATATGAATCTTGGAAAGTTTTACAGTTAATAGCAATTAAAACTATAGTTGAGAATAAAGATAATAAAACATTGCTAAATGCAACATATGCTCCCCGAAGCTAGTATATTATTTTAATAATGACCAGTAGTGACTTATTTGATTATACTGAAACGGAATCTGTCAGCAGGTTTTTGGTATGTAATCTGAAGATGGCATGCTGTAGGGTTTAAAACGCAGATTTCAAAGATATGTCTCTTATCAAGCTGTTTATTTGCAATGATTATTGCAATTCTCTATTAATCGGCCTCCCCCTCTCTAAACTTTCCCCCTCTACAGTCCATCCTTAATGCAGCAGCCAGGATCGTCTACTGTACCTGGCCAATCGTTACTCAGATGCCTCTGCTCTGTGCCAGTCATTGCACTGGCTGCCCATACACTACAGGATCAAGTTCAAATTGCTTGTTCTCACCCACAAAGCTCTTCACAATGCAGCGCCCCCCCTACATCTCCTCCCTCATCTCTGTCTATCACCCCACCCGTTCTCTACATTCTACAAATTACCTTCGACTAACATCTGCACTAATCCGATCCTCCCACTCCCGGCTCCAAGACTTCTCCCAAGCTGCACCAATTCTCTGGAATGCTCTACCCCAAGAAATCAGGACCATCCACAACTTGCATGGCTTCAGACGCTCACTAAAAACACATCTTTTCAAGGTGGCCTATCATGCCCTCTAACAAAATTCCTTTGTATTGTACATAGCCCATTCACTATCTCTCTTGACATTACTCTTCTTCAAACTCCATCAAATCCAAAAGGTCTACACAGACTGTCTGGTGACCATTCATGTAACTTTATTTCTATCCCCCATTTCCTCAAGATGCCTGGACCATCAGTGTAATAAGCCCCTGTACTTTGTGTAACCCCTATCTAGTTGTAGATTGTAAGCTCTTTTGAGCAGGGTCACCTTTAGTTTTGCTTAATCATATTTTTTACATTGATTCTATGCTTATTGTATAGTTTCTTATTATTGTACTGTATTCTTTCTCCACTGGAATTAATATATTATATTGTGTATTTTCTTACTGTATTATATTGTGTAGTTTCATTTATTAACCACTGTATTGTAAAGCGCTGCAGAATATGTTGTATAAAGATTTATTATTATTATTATTATCATTGTTTTAGCACCAGGAGATTATCATTGCTCAGAACAGCAGTGTGTGAGCCCTAGTCCGACACACTCCTCCTGTTACAAGCAGCTCACTGTCTATAGACATTGTATAAACAGAGCCTTGTGTGGTCAGGGATAGCTGCCTCAGCTCTTCTCCATGCTAAATCTAAAAGCTCTGATTGGGTCAGAATTGCTGCACCTAGTAAGCTGAGTGATACATCGTTGGATTCAGAGTCTCTTTGCCTACATAATGCTGCTCTCAGACGAAATAGCAAAAACTAGCTGACAGATTCCCATGAATAAGTAAATGAGATGTTGAATGTGATAACAAAAATTACACGAGATTTCATTCTTTTTTCTTCAGGTACACCAAACCTTTCCAACAACAATTACTATGTTAAAAGACAATTTGCCCAAACCTCTCTTAACACTCCAAAATACCATGAACTGGAAGGAACAGGTACAAATGCTTGCCTTTTAGTAAAACATGTCTATAAATGTTACAGTGCTGTGCAAATTAATTGGGACAAAGCAAGTCTTTACTTGTTTTTCTTGCATTAGTTTTACTATTTCTGATAAGTGTTTTATCAGTTCTTGGTGTCGTTTTCCTTTTTCTTCCACATTTCCCTTCTCGTTTTGGAGAAAACGATCCAGTTTCATTGTGTGCGAATTATTCTTGAAACAGTAGATTTTCCAATACCAACGGTGGAAGTGATTTCTCTTACAGTCAGACTTGTATGTTCATTAATAGTAATAATTCTAGATCTCTTCCATGGAGTAACATCCATTTTTACAGGCAGGAATCACACAGAGAGAAAAAGTACACTAAACCACTCCTCACAGAAACAAGCTCTCAAATGAAGCTGAGGGGGCAGCTAGCTGTTATTTTCTGACTAAAACCTGTCAAACCACATTTTGTTACTCAAGGTTGTACACTCACGCCTGTTCAAAGCAGATAAAACTGGTTTGAATCACTGACTGGTAACCCCCAACTTACAATTTTACTTACAAAAATGCTTTGTCCCAATTAATTTGCACAACACTGTATATCTGGGCTATACCATGTCCATTATGTACCAATTTGTTAGCACACTGATTTGTGATTTTGGAAGAGGTTTGAGAGTATGACTATGTGCTGTGTATGATATTCACAATCAGTGTCTGAATTTTAAGGCAAAATAAACTTTTCTTTATTTATCAAAAATCTATTTAAATTTAAAGTGTAAATGTAATTTCATTTAAAAAAAAACAATACTGCACTGGTTATTAATGATGGGTCACATAGCAGCTAAGATAATATTTATTTGCACCATATGACTTATTTTCTCACATTTTTCTGGGTTATTTTAAAAACAGCATTTTACGGCTGTGTGGGCGTGGCCAGCAGCAAATAGAGAGTACTGCAATGTGATGTGATAGCAAAGAAAGGGACAAGACAGATCCTGAGCTGCGTGGAGCCAGCAGACAAGGGGTTAACAGATTGTGACTGATCTTTCTGGCACAAACTAGTTTGACCTGATCCTGAACTGTGATGTTGCTCAGCAACTGTGCTGTGAGCTCAGCCTAATCTGATACATTAAGATAAATAAAGAAAAAATGATTTCAGCTCACCACTTTGACATCCGTTTAGATGCTTCAGCACAGAAGTAGCCCAGCCCAGGCTAAACACAGCTATATCCAAGCAAGAAAAGTGTTTCCAGCGAGCGTTGAAGGAACAGTCGTAGACTTTTTTGTAAAAAAAAACTCTTCAGTATTCAATGAATCCAAAAACGTTACATGTATAGACAAGAAATCAACCCCTCAACCCTTTTTTCAAAAAAAGTCTACTACTGTTCCTTCAACACTCGCTGGAAACATTTTTCTTGCTTGGATTAATCTGATACATTGTTACATGCTCGTATTCACTGAAGATGGATCTCACTGATAATGAACATATGTCTACTTCAAACGCAGTGTAGAGGGGACACCTTGTGGAAGGTTTATGAATGGTTTGCAACCAAATTTTTTTAATAAAGTATATTAAAAAGTGTATTAAAATCACTTGCTCTACATTATTATTAAATAAAACTTTAGACAGCGGTTACGCTTGTACTATTATACCACCAAATACTAGATATGTTGTAAACACCAAGGGGTTAAAATAATCAGTAACATTGATTACTAATATATATTCGGTAACATTAATGACCAATTATGGTTGCAAATTTCGAACTCCATGACCTATTCTGGGCTACTATCACACGTTACATTTTTAGGACAAACATTGCATTTATCTTGGGAATGTGTTTGCCCTGTTACAAACACTTTGGTGTAAATTCATCAAAAAATTGTCACCAGAATCTTAGTTTAAACTGTTTAAAATGCAGAAACTTTTTAGTTTGTAATTTTTAACCTGTAATTGAACAAACACATTGCACCATTTGCTGACTTTTTTACATCAGTCCCAGTCAGCCTCAACAATTGTTTGAAAAATATATATGGTTTCTCTAGAAGCGGTGGTTGTAGCTAAGCACAGTTAGCAAATTCATTATAATTATTGCCATTATTGGGGCAAATTACAGCAGAAATGTAATCTTACCACTTCTTACATTTACTGCACCATGGAATCAATGGTGCTCCAAAAATTAATTATACAATTTTCAATTTGTTTCAGCACTTTAGTAGTACATCACAATCAGATTAAGTCTTCTCTATTCCTATCTGGAATGAGCTGTGCATTCTGACTTTTTAACCCTGTGTTGGAAAAATCTAAAATAGCACTGCCTGTATGGCCCTCATCAATCATACTGGCACTAATTGTCTACCCTGATTGGCTGGGTAGACCATGTGATTTAATAGCTGCATGGCGCTATAATGAGTCCAGAATGGTTGCACATGATATTATTAGTACTCTCAGTGAGTCTAAGGCCGGCTTCACACTGCGTGTGTGATCCGATCCGTGGATGTCCGCTTGAGGCAGACAGCCGCGGACCGGATCAGCACACAGGACTGGGGGGCTAATATGCCCTCCGGTCCTGTGTGCAGCGCATGCAGCTGCAGCCGCTGACAGGTCAGGACCGCGGTGCCCGCAGTCCTCACCTATCAGCAGTGGGAGCTGCGTGCGCTGCACACAGGACCGAAGGGCATATTAGCCCCCCAGTCCTGTGTGCTGATCCGGTCCGCGGCTGTCTGCCTCAACTGGACAGCCACGGATCGGATCACACGCGAAGTGTGAAGCCGGCCTCAGGCAATGCGTAGTGTAAAAATTCTTTTGAGCAATCCTCATGAATTGAATTACAAAGTGTTCAAATTCGCGAGGACCTGCGAAATTCAGACAATTTGACTCAGTCAGTCCTCTGCAGATCGCACCGCTCATCTCTACCCTCAAATTCTCCTCAACTTAATTGCTTCCATAGAACACAAGTGATCCAATTATATTTATTAGTTAATTGATCTTCCATGCTATGGCTTAAAATACATGAAAATTTTTTAAAACCAACAATAAAATGCATGCACTAGGGCAGTGATGGCGAACTCCAGGCCTCGAGTGCCACACACAACAAGGTTTTCAGGATTTCCATTGCATTTGACAGTTGGCAATCAAATTACCAACTGTCAAACTCTAAGGAAATCCTGAAAACCTGCACTGTGTGTGGCACTTGAGGCCTGGAGTTCGCCATCACTGCACTAGGGTATAAATGCATTTTGAGAGTCTTCATCTTCGCCATAAATATGTAAATTTTTATCTTTAAAGTGCCACCATTCTCCTGTATTTAACCCTGCTGTGCTGTTTGGTCAAAAATGACCGAAATCGAAGTTTTTGATTTCATTTTTCATTTGATTATGAACAGCCATGTTCACATCTACTATATAATTGTCTAATGGCCACTTCTGTCTGAGGCCGAAATCGCGCGCCGCAGACGGAATTGGCCAGTATGCAAAAGAGCCGCGCGGTGCGCAAATTCAAAATTCGCTCGCTGCGCGGCTCTCCTCAAAGCCCCCCCGCTCCTCCTGCCCGCGATCCCTGTGACACCCCTGCTCCCCATGGCCCCCAGCTCCTCCCGGCCCTCTGCTCCTCCACAGTAAAGGTAAAAAAAATCCTCAGTGAGGATACTCGCCCATCTGCCGACTCGCTCCACCTCCGTCTTCGAGCTCCTACAGAGCTTGAGGAGCTGTCGTTGCCTGGAAAATAGATCAGCTGACTGACTGCGGTTTTCCAGGCAACGACAGGTCCTGCCCTGGCAGCTACAAGATGTATCGGAGGTGGAGCAAGCCGGCAGACTGGTGAGTCTCTTCACTGAGGATTTTTTTACTTTTACTGTGGAGGAGCGGGGGGGCAGGAGGAGCGGAGGGGGCAGGAGGAGCGGAGGGGTCAGGAGGAGGGAGGGGCAGGAGGAGCGGAGGAGGCAGGAGGGGCAGGAAGAGTGGAGGGGGCGGAGGGAGCAGGAGGGGGCAGGAGGGGCACGAGGCAGGAGGAGCGCGGGGCAGGAGGAGAGACGGAGGAGCGGGGACAGGAGGAGCGCTGACAGGAGGAGAGACAGAGGAGTGCTGACAGGAGAAGCAGGGGGCAGGAGGAACACAGGGCAGGAGGAGGCGCACAAGGCAGGAGGAGCACGGGGCAGGAGGAGAGACGGAGAAGCGAGGACAGGAGGTGCGCAGGGCAGGAGGAATGCGGGGGAGGAGGAGCGCAGGGCAGGAGGAGCGCGGGGCAGGAGGAGAGACAGAGGAGCAGGGACAGGAGGTGAGACGGAGGAGCGTGAACAAGAGGAGCGGGGACAAGAGGAGAGACGGAGGAGCGGTGACAGGAGGAGAGACAGAGGAGAGGTGACATGAGGAGCAGGGGGGCAGGAGGAACACAGGGGAGAAGGAACGCGAGGCAGGAGAAGCGGGGGGCAGGAGGTGCGCAGGGCAGGAGGAACGCGGGGGAGGAGGAGCGCAGGGCAGGAGGAGTGCGGGGCAGGAGGAGCGGAGGGGGCAGGAGGGGCGGAGGGAGCAGGAGGGGGCAGGAGGAGCGGGGGGGGAGGAGGAGCGGGGGGGAGGAGGAGCGGAGGGGGCAGGAGGGGCAGGAGGAGCGAAGGGGGCAGGAGGAGCGAAGGTGGCAGGAGGAGCAGGAAGAGCGGAGTGAGCAGGAGAAGCGGAGGGGCAGGAGGAGCGGAGGGGGCAGGAGGGGCAGGAGAAGCGGAGGGGGCAGGAGGAGCAGAGGGGGCAGGAGGAGCACTGACAGGAGGAGAGACAGGAGCGGTGACAGGAGGAGAGACAGGAGCGGTGACAGGAGGAGTGGGGGCAGGAGGAATGCGGGGGAGGAGGAGCGCAGGGCAGGAGGAGCGCGGGGCAGGAGGAGAGACAGAGGAGCAGGGACAGGAGGAGAGACGGAGGAGCGTGAACAAGAGGAGCGGGGACAAGAGGAGAGACGGAGGAGCGGTGACAGGAGGAGAGACGGAGGAGAGGTGACATGAGGAACAGGGGGGCAGGAGGAACACAGGGGAGAAGGAACGCGAGGCAGGTGAAGCGGGGGGCAGGAGGTGCGCAGGGCAGGAGGAACGCGGGGGAGGAGGAGCGCAGGGCAGGAGGAGTGCGGGGCAGGAGGAGCGGAGGGGGCAGGAGGGGCGGAGGGAGCAGGAGGGGGCAGGAGGAGCGGGGGGGGGAGGAGGAGCGGGGGGGGGAGGAGGAGCGGAGGGGGCAGGAGGGGCAGGAGGAGCGAAGGGGGCAGGAGGAGCGAAGGTGGCAGGAGGAGCAGGAAGAGCGGAGGGGGCAGGAGAAGCAGAGGGGCAGGAGGAGCGGAGGGGGCAGGAGGGGCAGGAGAAGCGGAGGGGGAAGGAGGAGCGCTGGCAGGAGGAGAGACAGGAGCGGTGACAGGAGGAGAGAAAGAGGAGCGGTGACAGGAGGAGTGGGGGCAGGAGGAATGCAGGGGAGGAGGAGCGCAGGGCAGGAGGAGCGCGGGGCAGGAGGAGAGACAGAGGAGCAGGGACAGGAGGAGAGACGGAGGAGCGTGAACAAGAGGAGCGGGGACAAGAGGAGAGACGGAGGAGTGGTGACAGGAGGAGAGACGGAGGAGAGGTGACATGAGGAGCAGGGGGGCAGGAGGAACACAGGGGAGAAGGAACGCGAGGCAGGAGAAGCAGGAGGCAGGAGGTGCGCAGGGCAGGAGGAACGCGGGGGAGGAGGAGCGCAGGGCAGGAGGAGTGCGGGGCAGGAGGAGCGAAGGGGGCAGGAGGGGCGGAGGGAGCAGGAGGGGGCAGGAGGAGCGAGGGGGAGGAGGAGCGGAGGGGGCAGGAGGAGCGAAGGTGGCAGGAGGAGCAGGAAGAGCGGAGGGGGCAGGAGAAGCGGAGGGGCAGGAGGAGCAGAGGGGGCAGGAGGAGCGCTGACAGGAGGAGAGACAGGAGCGGTGACAGGAGGAGAGACAGAGGAGCGGTGACAGGAGGAGTGGGGGCAGGAGGAATGCGGGGGAAAAGGAGCGGGGGGCAGGAGGGGCACGAGGCAGGAGGAGCGCGGGGCAAGAGGAGAGACGGAGGAGTGCTGACAGGAGAAGCGTGGGGCAGGAGGAACACAGGGGAGAAGGAACACGAGGCAGGAGAAGCGGGGGGCAGGAGGTGCGCAGGGCAGGAGGAACGCAGGGGAGGAGGAGCGCAGGGCAAGAGGAGTGCGGGGCAGGAGGAGCGGAGGGGGCAGGAGGGGCGGAGGGAGCAGGAGGGGGCAGGAGGAGCGGGGGGAGGAGGAGCGGAGGGGGTAGGAGGGGCAGGAGGAGCGAAGGGGGCAAGAGGAGCGAAGGTGGCAGGAGGAGCAGGAAGAGCGGAGGGGGCAGGAGAAGCGGAGGGGCAGGAGGAGCGGAGGGGGCAGGAGGGGCAGGAGAAGCGGAGGGGGCAGGAGGAGCAGAGGGGGCAGGAGGAGCGCTGACAGGAGGAGAGACAGGAGCGGTGACAGGAGGATAGACAGAGGAGCGGTGACAGGAGGAGTGGGGGCAGGAGGAATGCGGGGGAAGAGGAGCGGGGGCAGGAGGGTCACGAGGCAGGAGGAGCGCGGGGCAGGAGGAGAGACGGAGGAGCGGGGACAGGAGGAGCGCTGACAGGAGGAGAGACAGAGGAGTGCTGACAGGAGAAGTGGGGGGCAGGAGGAACACAGGGCAGGAGGAGGCGCACGAGGCAGGAGGAGCACGGGGCAGGAGGAGAGACGGAGAAGCGAGGACAGGAGGAGCGGGGGGCAGGAGGAACACAGGGGAGAAGGAACGCGAGGCAGGAGGAGCGGGGGGCAGGAGGTGCGCAGGGCAGGAGGAATGCGAGGGAGGAGGAGCGCAGGGCAGGAGGAGTGCGGGGCAGGAGGAGAGACAGAGGAGCAGGGACAGGAGGAGAGACGGAGGAGCGTGAACAAGAGGAGCGGGGACAAGAGGAGAGACGGAGGAGCGGTGACAGGAGGAGAGACAGAGGAGAGGTGACATCCGGAGCAGGGGGACAGGAGGAACACAGGGGAGAAGGAACGCGAGGCAGGAGAAGCGGGGGGCAGGAGGTGCGCAGGGCAGGAGGAACGCGGGGGAGGAGGAGCGCAGGGCAGGAGGAGTGCGGGGCAGGAGGAGAGACAGAGGAGCGGGGACAGGAGGAGAGACGGAGGAGCGTGAACAAGAGGAGCGGGGACAAGAGGAGAGACGGAGCAGCCAGGACAGGAGGAGAGACGGAGGAGAGGTGACATGAGGAGCAGTGACAGGAAGAGAGATGGAGGAGCGGGAACAGGAGGAGCGGGGACAGGAGGAGAGACGGAGGAGAGGTGACATGAGGAGCAGGAGGAACACAGGGGAGAAGGAACGCGAGGCAGGAGGAGCGGGGGGCAGGAGGTGCGCAGGGCAGGAGGAATGTGGGGGAGGAGGAGAGACAGAGGAGCGGGGACAGGAAGAGAGACGGAGGAGCGTGAACAAAAGGAGCGTGTACAAGAGGAGCGGGGACAAGAGGAGCGGGGACAAGAGGAGAGACGGAGCAGCCAGGACAGGAGGAGAGACGGAGGAGAGGTGACATGAGGAGCAGTGACAGGAAGAGAGATGGAGGAGCGGGAACAGGAGGAGCGGGGACAGGAGGAGAGACAAAGGAGCGGGGGCAGGAGGAGAAACAGAGGAGTGGGGACAGGAAGAGTGGTGACAGGAGGAGAGACGGAGGAGCAAGAACTGGAGGAGCGGGGACAGGAGGAGAGATGGAGGAGCGGTGACAGGAGGAGAGACGGAGGAGCGGGGACAGGAGAAGAGATGGAGGAGCGGGGACAGGAGGAGCGGTGACAGGAGGAGAAATAGAAGAGTGGGGACAGGAGGAGTGGTGACAGGAGGAGAGACAGAGGAGCGGAGACACAAGGAGCGGTGACAGGAGGAGCGATGACAAGAGGAGACACGGAGGATCGGTGACAGGAGGAGAGATGTAGGAGCGGTGACAGCAGAAGCGGTGACAGGAGAAGCGGTGACAGGAAGAGAGACGGAGGAGCGTTAACAGGAGGAGCAGGGACTGGAGGAGCGGGGACAGGAGGAGCAGTGACAGGAGGAGAGACGGAGGAGTGGGGACACGAGGAGCGGTGACAGGAGGAGAGACGGAGGAGCGGGGACCGGAGGAGCGGGGACAGGAGGAATAGTGACAGGAGGAGCGGTGACAGAAGGAGCAGGGACAGGAGGAGCGATGGAGGAGCGGTGACAGGAGGAGAGACCGAGGAGCAGGGACAGGAGGAGCGGTAACAGGAGAGATGGAGGAATGGGGACAGGATGAGCGGTGACAGGAGGAGTGGGGACAGGAGGAGAGATGGAGGAGCAGTGACAGGAGGAGTGGGGACAGGAGGAGAGACGGAGGAGCGGTGACAGGAGGAGCGGTGAGGTTCACTCATGTTGACTGAACAAGTTCTGTCAGTCACAGTATGTCAACTACATACATATTCTAGAATACCCGATGCGTTAGAATCGGGCCACCATCTAGTACAGTATAATAATGCAACAGGTATTCAAATAAAACACTTAAATTAGCTAAAAATCAAGACTTTGATAGGTCCGGTCAAAAATAACCGGAATATTATAAGTGTATAGTAGACCTGAACAGAACAGCAGAGTTCATATTGTTTTTCTTATGTTCCTGCATTTCTCCATTAGTGAGATATAACAATCTTTTCCAGATTTCCCATGAAAAGATAAAATTAAATATTTGCAAAAATGTGAGGGGTGTACACACTTTTGTGATATACATACTGTATGTCTATTTGCCAGTTTTGTGGAGCTTTTTCTACTGGAAATCTGGCATACAGTGCATTGTGAAAGTATTTGGCCCCCCTTAAACTTTTCAACCTTTTGCCACATTTCAGGCTTCAATCATAAAAATATAAATTCTAATTTTTTTGTGAAGAATCAACAACAAGTGGGACACAATCGTGAAGTGGAACGAAATTTATTGGATACTAGCTGTACTACCCGGCTACACCCGGGTTAATAAATAACTGATGTTAGCTATAACAAAATAGAATTTGAATATGTCATATTAATGACCTGTAAGAAAATAGAAGCTGAGCTGTGATTGGTTGCTATAGGCAGCCTAATAAATCTCCAGCCAACAATAAACCCTCTCCCCGGCCGGGCAGTATATGTTACCTCACACATACACATAATAGACAACTCATGTGACTGACATCTGCCTTAATTCCCTATTTGGCACATGAGTTGCACATTGGCTGTTTTTAATCAGATGTTTATATTTGGAAATTAAAGATAGCACACATATGAGGCGAGTTGTGTGAGGTGATTTGTGCACATCTGTGTCTGTCTGTGTGGTGTATGTGTCTCTGGGGTGTGTGTATGTGTGTGTCCCTGTGGGGTGAGTGCATGTGTCCCTATAGGGTGTGTATGTCCCTGTTGGGGGGGGGGTCTGTCTGGTGTGTGTTTCTGTTGTGTGTGTCTCTTTGTGGTGTGTGTGTGTCCCTGTGGGGTGAGTGCATATGTCCCTATAGGGTGTGTATGTGTGTGTGTCCCTGTGGGGGGGTCTGTGTGGTGTGTGTCTCTCTTAGTGGTGTGTGTGTGTGTGTGTCTGTGGGGTGAGTGCATGTGTCCCTATAGGGTGTGTATGTGTGTGTGTCCTTGTGGGGGGGGGGTCTGTGTGGTGTGTGTGTGTGTGTGTCCCTGTGGGGTGAGTGCATGTGTCCCTATAGGGTGTGTATGTGTGTGTGTCCCTGTGGGGGGGTCTGTGTGGTTTGTGTGTCTGTGTTGTGTGTGTGTGTGTGTGTGTCCCTGTGGGGTGAGTGCATGTGTCGCTATAGGGTGTGTGTGTGTCCCCGTGGGGGTGGTGTGTTCTCTGTGTTGTGTGTGTCTCTTTGTGGTGTGTGTGTGTTCGGGTGCGTGGTGAGTATCCAATGTTGGGGCTGCACCTTAGCGACTATACACTTGCTGTTACTCTTTGTGGGCGTGTGGTGTGTATACATGTGCGTGGTGAATATCTCATGTTGGGGCCCCACCTTAGTGACTATATGCTGGTATGTGCTGTTAGTCTTTGGTGCTATCATTAAGCCCCTCTCATTCACAACTGTCAACTGGTAACTGTCACTTTTTCCCCATTATGTAGATAGGGGCAAAATTGTTTGGTGAATTGGAATGCGCGGGGTTAAAATTTCGCCTCACAACATAGCCTATGACGCTCCCGGGGTCCAGACGTGTGATTGTGCAAAATTTTGTGGCTATAGCTGACAGCTGTCGATTTTCCTCAACACTTTTCCATTCACTTTTTCCCCATTATGTAGATAGGGGCAAAATTGTTTGATGAACTGGAACGCGCGGGGTTAAACTTTCGCCTCACAACATAGCCTATGACGCTCTCAAGGTCCAGACGTGTGACTGTGCAAAATTTTGTGGCTGTAGTTGCGACGGTGTAGCTGCCAATCCCGGACATACATACACACATACATACACACATATTCAGCTTTATATATTAGATTTTACATTTTTTAACAAATAAAAGACTGAAAAGTGGGGCGTGCAATATTATTCGGCCCCTTTACGTTCAGTGCAGCTAACTCACTCCTGAAGTTCAGTGAGGATCTCTGAATGATCCAATGTTGTCCTAAATGACTGGTAATGAAAACTAGAATCCACCTGTGTGTAATCAAGTCTCTGTATAAATGCACCTGCTCTGTGATAGTGTAAGGGTATGTGCCCCCTGGAAGTTTTACAGTCGTTTTATCAGCGAAAAACATCGACGTTTTATCATAGGTTTTATTTAAATATATGTTAATTCAATCCAGCGTTTGGATTAACATGCTAGTCAATGTATTTTAGAAAACGCTGTGCACATGAGAACTTTTTTATTTGTCTCCTTTCCACTTTCTTCACCGGTTTTGCACCGGTTTTCAAAGATAGAACAAGTCACTTCTTTTGATCGTTTTTCCAGCGGTTCCAGCTTACAAGTGCACAAAAAACCGGCTGTAAAACGTTAAGAAAAACCGCCGGAAAACCGCCGATAAAACGCTGTACAAACGCTAGAAAACCGCTCAAAAAACGATCAAAAAACGAGGGACACTGCTGAGGGCAGAAAACTCAGTTTCTGCAATTCTCTACCGGTTTTTCTGACGGTCTGCAAAGATGCAGAACCGTCCAGTGGGCACATACCCTTAGGGTTCTGTTTCAAGTGCAGAGAGCATGATGAAGACCAAGGAACACACCAGGCAGGTCCGAGATACTGTTGTGGCGAAGTTTAAAGCCGGATTTGCATGCAAAAAGATTTCCCAAGTTTTAAACATCTCAAGGAGCACTGTGCAAGTGATCATATTGAAATGGAAGGCGTATCAGACCACAGCAAATCTACCAAGACCCGGACGTCCCGCTAAACTTTCATCTCGAACAAGGAGAAGACTGATCAGATATGCAGCCAAAAGGCCCATGATCACTCTGGATGAACTGCAGAGATCTACAGCTGAGGTGAGAGAGTCTGTCCATAGGACAACAATCAGTTGTACACTGCACAAATCTGGCCTTTATGGAAGAGTGACAAGAAGAAAGCCATTTCTCAAAAATATCCACAAGCCACCTGGGAGACACCAAGCATGTGGAATAAGGTGCTCTGGTCAGATGAAACCAAAATCTAACTTTTTGGCCACAATGCAAAACGATATGTTTGGCGTAAAAGCAACACAGCTAATCACCCTCAAAACACCATCCCCACTGTCAAACATGGTGGCGGCAGCATCATGGTTTGGGCCTGTTTTTCTTCAGCAGGGACAGGGAAGATGGTTAAAATTGATGGGAAGATGGACGGAGCCAAATACAGGACCATTCTGGAAGAAAACCTGTTGGAGTCTGCAAAAGACCTGAGACTGGGACGGAGATTTATCTTCCAACAAGACAATGATCCCAAACATAAAGCAAAATCTACAATGGAATGGTTAAAAAATAAACATATCCAGGTGTTAGAATGGCCAAGTCAAAGCCCAGACTTGAATCCAATTGAGAATCTGTGGAAAGAGCTGAAAACTGCTGTTCACAAACACTCTCTATCCAACCTCATTGAGCTCCAGCTGTTTTGCAAGGAAAAATGGGCAAGAATTTCAGTCTCTCGATGTGCAAAACTGATAGAGACATACCCCAAGCGACTTGCAGCTGTAATCGCAGCAAAAGGTGGCTCTACAAAGTATTAATTCAAGGGGGCCGAATAACATTGCACGCCCCACTTTTCAGTTTTTTATTTGTTAAAAATATTTAAAATATGCAATAAATTTCGTTCCACTTCACGATTGTGTCCCACTTGTTGTTGAGTCTTCACAAAAAAATTTGAATTTCTATCTTTATTTTTGAAGCCTGAAATGTGGCAAAAGGTTGAAATGTTCAATGGGGTCAAATACTTTCACGATACACTGTATATGAATACACATTTATGCAAACTATATCATGTAACCCAGTCTGTAGCAATTACATTTTTTAAGTGTTCTTTTCTCTCATAGGTGCAGAAATGCATGACTCTTCTCCCTACTTGTCAGAGAGATGCTCGATCAATCACATGTGTTGTCTCATGCTCCATGACACTTAGAATACTTGCTGAATCCAAAGCTGGAGAGGTAATTTCTGCATGTAGTATAGAGAATGTATCAGAGGTTTGAGCCCGGAGTTTGGCAGCTAGGTTTATCAATAATACTAATGACTTTTTATAAAGGGAGCACAAAGGTAGAAGTTGCATCAAAACCAGGAGGAAGCCATGCAAGAGAACATACATTTTACGTATGGCACCTGGTACGTAGATGATAGGGCACTGGAGCGTTAAGTCATACCTATGGTTTATATACAGTAAATTTACACCTCTAATATTACAAAGTTCTGAAAGACTTTCCGTTATTACCCCTGGCCAGCTATTAATAAAATAATTAGGGCCCTGACTAGCCAAAAATGTAATGAACCTACCTCAAAATTAATCACAACCCAGTATAGACCCCTAAATAAAATTCAGACCCCAAAAAAAAGATTGAGAGGAGACTTAATAGCTGTCTACAAATATTTCAAGGGCTGTCACACTTTAGAGGGATCAGCTTTATTCTCATTTGCACAAGGAAAGACTAGAAGGAATGGGATAAAACTGAATGGGAGGAGACACAGATTAGATATTAGAAGAAACTTTTTAACAGTGAGGGTGATCAATGAGTTGAACAGGCTGGAACGAGAGGTGGTGAGTTCAACCTTCAACAGAAGTCTTTGGAGGTTGGGCAGACATCTATCTGAGATGATTTAGTGAATCCTGTTTTAGCAGGGGATTGGACCAGATGACCCAAGAGGTCCCTTCCAACTCCACCATTCTATAATTCTATGATTGTATCAGAAACCAATGTTTTGGGTGGAGCCTGAAAACATGGATGGAGGAGTGGTAGGTTATTGCAGCTGTTTTTACTGTTCATAGTCATGGTTTGGCCTTCCCAGATAATTAATTTGCTCTGAGCCTGCCTGGACTTAAAGGGGTTATCTACGACCATATTAATTTTTTAATGTCGGCCTGACAATAAACAGGCAGGTAGTTGTTAACTGCCCAGTTTGGTTATCTGTTGGTATAGAGCTGTCACTAACTGCTCCTCCCAGTGATTCTTAGGCTTCTGCTGAAGTCTTGTCTACAGAGCAGTGGATTCTTTGCAGGCCTGTTGATGGGGTGTGATTGCCAAGATAATGTTGATTGATATTCAGCTCTGCTCTGCATATCTGTGGAGTGCTGGCTCACAATCCGCATGGCGTGGGCAATCATGCACCGTCAACAGAGCAGTCCAGAAGAAAGAGATCTGCTCTGTTGATGTGGAGAAACTACATGCTGGAGAGTTTTTTGGCTTATGGTAAATCATTTTTTAGTTCTGGATAACCCCTGTGAGCTTTGCAAAAAGCTTATACAGCAACATACAGTGCCTCAAAAAAGCTATATGGTGCTGGATGATCCCTATGTAGAGATGGGCAAATCCGCATATGTTTAGGTTTGGCAGATATGGTAGGAATAAGAAACAAAAAAGGCCGGGTTTGAGCCTAAGCTTGACCCGAACTTGAGCCTGAAACCCATATATATGAGTCTATGTGGACCCAAAATTCTGTGCTATAAAATGGTGGTATTAAGGGCTAGGGGACTGCAAAAGGGAGCAAGATGGGGATTAAAGCATTAAATCATATTTACTGAAAACCATGCACCTGTCACAGTACTTTGGGGTCCGCTCATTAAGCCTTATGCATAATCACTACTTCCCCTACCACCCTCTGTGACAGCATCTGTAATGGGTTGTAGTCAGACTGCACCCCCACCCTCTGTGCTGGCATCTGCAATTGGTTGCCCTCACACTAGCTGTGTGGGTAGCTGAAGTGGTGTGTAAAAATTAATAAATAATTGGAAAAAATGGCATTGGCTGCCCTGTATTTGATACACAGGATACACAGTGCAGATAAAGCACACGGCTGTGTGCTGCAGACCCCAGCCGTGTGCATTTTCTTGGCTGGATATCAATATACAGGGTAACCCCCATGGGATTTGTAAATAAATTTATGTTTTCTTAAATGCTGTGGCGTCCCCCCTAATTTGATACCCAGCCAGCTGGAGGTTGATATTCTCAGCCTGGGAAGGCCCATGGTTATTGGGCCCCCCAGGCCACAAATAGCAGCCCACAGCCACTCAGATTTGGTGCATCCATTTGATGAGCCAAATCCTGGCAGTTTATCCAACTCATCCCAATTGCCCTGGTGAAATGGGAATCATGGTAATATAGAGGGGTTAATGACAGCTGTGATTTGTCAAAAAATCACAACTGCAAAGAAGGCCTGGATTAGTAATGGATAGGGGTCAATGAGACTCCCTTAATACTAATCCTGAAAGTAAAAAGGTATACAAAACATGGAGAAAAATCATTTTTAAAACAAGAAAAAAAAAACCCTCTTTCTCCAATTTCTTAACTCCAAAACACCACTGCAGTGTATAACAAAATCCATAGACAGGACATCCATTGATGAACACAGCTCTGCTACATCTGAGGTCACAGCGCACGGTCACGTTAAGAAATGCGGCCTCAGGGACATACTTATGGAGCTGCAGCTTTGAGCGCTGTGATGTCAGCAAGTTGACCGCAGTGACCTCACCTTGGGTGAACTCAATTCTGGTAATCCTGTATTGAGTTCAATGGTGCTGGATTACCTGACAAGGCTATGTGTGCATGCTGAGTATTTGGTTGCAAGTTAAAAAGAAGCAATATCAGGTAATCCAGCACCACTGACCTCAATGCAGGACTACGAATTGAGTTCAATAAGTTCACCTGAGGTGAGGTTACTGCATTCAACTCGCCTGCTGATAATCTACCTACAATATAGAACGTATTGGAAGCTGTTAAACTCCTTTTGCAATTTTTTCTTTTTTAAAAAGATGTAATAGTGATGAGAAAATCTACTCGTCACATCTCATTACTTTCATTGATAGTACAGTATTCGAGATGATCATTACTCCGCGAATATTGCTGGTGCTCAACAGTGATGTGTCGATCATTAATGATCTGACACAAATTGCTGGCTCCTTTGAGTTAACAAAGGGAGCCAACACTCCAGTGAGAGCTGTTTGAATGGAAGGCTCTCACTGGGGGGTACAGCAAGGTGTTTAATGCTGTGAAAAGTACCCCCCCCCAGAAATGCTCATTTTATGGCTGGCTGTGTGTGAGCAGAGCCCATGACTAATTGACTTACTTTAGGCTCGGTATTCGAGTTGAATACCTGAATAGTTAAACGTTTTGGCTAGAATATTCTAAATCTGAATGTTCCACTTCTTGCTCATCACTAGTAGTAAACTAAAGAAAATACCGTAAGTACAATCCAATGCGACATAAAAATAATTTTAAACCATTTCCTCTTTTCCTAAAGGATGATGACGGCCTGACTCTAGAAGAAGCAAGTAACTTATGCAAAATGCAATGCCTTTGTGTGGCGCTAATGATCATTTTGCCACTTTCACAGCGAGCACGGATCCGAAAACTAAATGCAAAATGGAACAGAAATGCTTCTTCATTTATCAGCATGGTATGCAATCATTTCTTATTCTTCGAGTTCTGGTGCCAGTGAAGCTTACTGCTGGTATACATAAAGTACAGGGGTTGGACAAAATAGTGGAAACACCTAACGTTTTGGCATCATAATCTTTGAACATGTTATAAACATGCAAATCGTGACATATGTTAATGTTTTGTAGTTGATTATTTGTGTTAAGTGATATGTGTATGTAAATTAACTGTGTGTTTTGCCGAATTGTAAGAACATTGATGAGAACCTGATACCAATGGCAGACCTTTCAGATTTTCAAAAAGGCCAAATTGTTGGTGCTCGTATGGCAGGCGCTAGTGTAACAGAAAGTGCCTGAATGCTTGGCGTGTCAAGAGGTACTGTCTCCAAAGTAATGACTGCGTTTGAAAGAGAAGGAAAAACGTCCGCAGCAAAGCACAGGTCCGGCCGAAAGTCAAAGTTGACTGAGAGAGACCGCCGGACTCTAAAGGGAATTGTGAGAGAGGATGACAAGACCACGGCTCCGAAAATCACTGCTGAGCTCAATGAACACCTACAGAACCCAGTTTCCATGAAAACTGTTTGTCAGGAGCTGCACAAATCTGGATTGAAGAGCTGCAATTAGAAAACTGCTAATCTCAATGACAAATGTTTCCAAGCGTTTAGACTGGTGTAGAAACCTACAGAATTGGTCCCTCGAGCAGTGGAAACGTGATATTCTGAGATGAATCATCGTTTACTCCATTTTCCAACCTCCGGCCGAATGTACGTTTGGAGACAGCCGAAAGAAGAAGCATTCCATCCAGACTGCCTTCTCCCAACTGTAAAACATGGCGGAGGTTCTGTGATGATTTGGGGTTCTATTACATGGAGATCCGCCGGGTCAATGATATCACCTTGTATGAATCCATACCTCGGAGAATTGAGGCTGTAATCGCCGCAAAAGGTGGACCTACACCGTATTAAACTAACTTATGTTGATTTTTCCATGTGTTTTCATTATTTTGTCCAACCCCTGTATATGTTCTATATCAAGAATTATGCAAAATGGGTGCATGGCAGCATTATTTGTTGATTTCCAGCTGCTGGCTGGTATGTTATGAGCCATTATCACTAATATTGAATGCTGAACTTACTCACTTGGAAAAGCCACAATGAAAACTATGAGTAAGGCTATGTTGTAAAAAATGCATACTTTCATATGCAAGCACATTTTTGCATTCGTTTGGATGCATTCGGCAGTGCATGTCTATGGCAGCGTTAATGCAAGCGTTATATTGCGTTAATGCTGATTTTAAGCACAGCCGACGGGATACAAAGCATGGACGTGATGTGGACCCGGGCTTAACAATTCGTAGTTTTAAAACATGAAAATATTCTAAAACTTGTATAGCTTTATGCTAAGCAGTATGTTCTCATACAAAAATCATGTGAACATGAAAATGTTTAATTTAACTCATTCTCAGCTGGGTAATTTTCTGTCTTTGTGCTTATCATTTTCTTTCTTTTCCTTCTGCCAAGAGCCATATTTTTTGTTTTTTCATCAACAGCCTTATAGGGGCTTGTTTGTTCATCCATGGAGTGAGTTGTAGTTTTGAAACACATCATTCATTTTACTATTCAATGGGAAAAAAGTCCAAGTGTTGTGAAATTTTGCAAAAAAAAAAACCGAAACATATTTCCGTTGTATGTAGGATTTTGTTTTCCAGGTGCTCACTGCGCTATTAAAATGATCAGTCAGTATGGTTTTGTAGGTCAGTATAATTATGACAACTGCAAAATTCTATAGTTGTTTTTTTTATTGACATTTTTCTTTAGAAAAGTAAAAAGAAAATTGTTTTTGCCACCAATTTTTGAGACCAAAAATAATCCTTTTTACATTAATAGAATTGTGATTTTTACTTGGTGAACTGAAGTTTACACAGTTTCCATCTTGGCATAGATATGATGTGTTGATCATTAATAATGCATTTTTCGGCATAGTTGCAGAATGAGCGTCCGGACGTTCATGGCCACGGCGGAGGGTGGAGCTTATAGAGGGGGCGTCATTGCTTAGCCAGAATGGGTGGAGAAGAAGGAACTCAATGGGCGTGACCAAGCACCCAAGGTTGATCGGCATGATCTCAATAGTAGACGGTGTGACTTCCCCATGTCATGGGCTGACTGAGCAGACTGCCCCTGTGTGGTTGGCTTGTCCTCAGTTTTCACAAAGTAAGGAAATTAGCCTTACTTCTACAATCCACATGGGCATAGAGTTGATTATAATAAAAGCAAGGATCTGGGATTAAGACCCCCAAATGAGGGGGTGAAGCTCCCCTTGCATAGTTTAATCTTGTAATAGGCAGCATACCGTAACAATTAAAAAGGTATAGTTTTTGCTTATTTGGTGCTTGTGGCATGACAGTTATCTACAATATATGGAAGGACAGTACATAGTTTAGAAGTATTATATTATGCAGCCCATAAGAAGATTAAATTATGCAAGGCTGCACCACCCACCTGGGGTTCTTACCCCCATACCCCCACTTCTATTATAGTCAACTCTATGTTCACATGGATTGTAGAAGAAAGGCTTATTTCCTTACTTTATGAAAACTGAGGACACGCCCACCACGCAGGCAGTCTGCTCAGTCACGTCCATGACATGGGGCAGTCATGCTCTCTACAAGTGAGCTCATGCCAATCAATTTTGGGTGCTCAGACACACCCATTCTGTTTCATCTTCTCCACTCACTGTGCTTGAGCAATGACGCCCCTCTGTAAGCTCCGCCTCGAACATCGAATGCTCATTCTGTAACTATGCTGCATTTTCCAATTTAGTTTAAAAAAAAAAGACTGTTCTGCAATATCATTTTTTTCTGTTTACTTTCTTTGCAGATTAGGTTAATTATTTTTTTCTGATCATCATAATGGGAGACCCAGACAATGGGGTTTAGGGCACTGCCCTCCGGAGGCCACACTAGGTACTACAAGAACTGTAGACACCGCCCCCTCCGCTTATAAACCCCTACCGCAGGGAACATCCTCAGTTTTAAACTTAGTGTGCTCGGAGGTACCACACGCTTTGCTTGCACTTCATTGCATTCTCACAGCTTACGTGATGGCGTATGAAGACAAGGTAAAGAAGGTCCCAGTCAGGGACCTCCGGCAGTCTCCCTGTTAACCTTCGGGGAACACGCAGGTCGAGGTACCGGAGGGCCTAGTGCCTGGGCACACTGTGTCTCCCGGTACGCTGCCGTGCTCCTTCCCATCCCTCCTGGGGGCTCTGAGAAGTGGGAGATAGGAGCCTTGCACAGCTCCGCTCCGTCCGAGGCCTCCCTAAATGGTGCTTACAGACCGGACTGGAGTCAGCTCTGTCCGAGGCCTCCCTAAATGGTGCTTACAGACCGGACTAGAGCCAGCCCAGTCCGAGGCCTCCCTAAATGGTGCTTACAGACCGGACTGGTGCTGAACCCCCGTCCGAGGCCTCCCATGATATGGTGCTTACAGACCGGACAGGCACTGAGATACCCTGGTGTCTCCGGTGTGCCTGGGGGTAGTGTCTGACACTGATGTGTTCATGACACTCAGACCGCGCGTTGCCTTAGGGTCCGCGGTTCTGGCGGTGTACCCTGTGCTGGGGTCACCCTGGCTGACCGCCCTGTGTGACACGGGGGCTGCGGCTGTGGGCTTCAGACTTTGTCTGTAAGCCTGGGTATTTATGTTTAATACCTCCCGCGCTGCGGGCTCCGGCGCTTACATTATTGTAATGGCGGCCGGGAGAGATGTGGAGCGGCCCATGTGACCTGGATGGGCGTGTGTGTGTGCTTCCCGCGTGTTTCGGCCCCGCCCTCTGTTTCTACAGCGGCGGCCATCTTTTCCCCTCACTTTCCTGCTGGGATCGTTGGAGACTGCTCTGCTGCACTCCAGGGGAGACCAGGTCTTCTTTCCTCGCGGAGGCCACACACACATCGCTCCCTTCACCACCGCTGTGCAGCGGTCGGTAAGCCACCGGTTTCCGGTGAATTTTCTCCTGTTTGATATTCCCCTACCGTGGGTATGTCCTCAGGGAAGAAAGGCGCTGCTAAGGCGGCCAGTACCACACCTGTCTGTGCTACATGCAAAGGGACACTGGTGGAGGGGTCCTGCAATAATTGCGGACGCCCAGACGCCCGGACTGTCACTGCTGAGTCAGCAGCTCCGGTGCTATACCCTGAGATTCAGGTGATCCCAGGGCCATGGGAAAAACAAAGTGAGATTAATGCCTCTCTGTTGTCCCAATTGTCCTCCATGTCGCAATCCCTGGAGGCACTAACAAGGAGACTGGATGCTCCAGCTACTCCTTCAAGCTACCCCCGGGTGTCTCCATCTTCCACCGTGAGACCCCTTAAGCGGGCTCGCCGTGATGATTCACCCGAGCTCCAGACCCTCTCTGAGGAGGAGCGTCACTCTGATGGTGACGAGGATGATGGGGGTTCAACTCTCGGGTCGGTGTCTGAACCAGCTGAAGGGGTGGAGGATCTGGTGTCTTCCATCAACGAGACTTTACGTCTCGGGTTACCCCCTCAGGAGACAGCCGTTCACCCGAAGGAGGTCTACCAGTGGTTACAACCTGAGGCTAGACCATGTGGTTCCTTTTTGGACCACACTAACTTTGAAAGGGTGGTTAGAGCTCCCAGGGTGCACCCTGGACGGCGTTATGTCCGCAAATCCAAGGACAACCGCTTTCCCTTTCCTCAGGAGGTGCTTCAGGAGTGGTCGCAGTCCCCGAAAGTGGACGCTTCCATGACCAGGATTGCTGCACGCTCCCTATTCTCTGCCTCTGATAGCTCCTCACTGAAGGATGCGACAGACAGACAGGTCGAACAACTCGCCAAGTCGTCTTATGAGGCTGTGGGGTCTTCATTTGCCCCGAGTTTTGCTGCGGTCTGGACTCTGCAGGCGATCACATCCTGTCTGGATGGGATTGCTGACCTGGCAGGTTTTAACTCTGAAGTCCTGGCACTTACAGAGAGGGCAAAGGCCTATGCAGATTATGCCAGGACGGCGTCCCTGGAGACTGCCACTCGCTCAGCTGTGGCTTCGGCCAATGCGATAGCGATCCGCAGATTGTTGTGGCTGCGTCTATGGGACTCAGATGCCACGTCAAAGAAGATTCTGCAGAATCTTCCTTTCTCTGGTGACAGGCTGTTTGGTGCCGAGCTGGACAAGTTGATCACAGACTCTACGGAGTCCAAGATTCCACAGAACAGACCTAAGCCTAGGTATACTGTGAAAAGGAACCCTAAACAGTGGTCCTTTCGTCCCAGCTCACAGCCGTCAGCGTCTTCCGCTCGTGCGGACCGTGGGGCCAAGCCCTCTCAGCAGTGGCGCCCCAAGAGTCGCCAGAAGAAGTCGGCAGGTACAACAGCTGCCGCTCCCAAACCCACCTCCGCATGACTCGCTCTCTCTTCCCGCCTCCCCACAGGTTGGGGGTCGCCTGTCTCAATTTCAAGACAAATGGCGACTCCACATCCAAGATCAGTGTGTTCGAGAAGTAGTCTCAAGAGGATACAGGATAGAGCTGTCATCACAACCCACACACCGATTCCATCGGTCTGTCCCATCTCCAGAAAAGGCTCAGGCTTTTTATCTGGTATTGGAGGGACTCCGCAGAGACGGAGTGGTGGTCCCAGTGCCCACTGGGGAGAGGTTCAGGGGTTTCTACTCCAACCTCTTTATCGTCCCGAAGAAGGACGGCTCCTTCCGCCCGGTTCTGGACCTCAAGCTGTTCAACCGCCATGTGTTGGTTCGGAAGTTCCGCATGGAATCCCTGCGCTCCGTGATCGCGGCTGTGTCGCAGGGCGACTTCCTAGCGTCCATAGACATCCGCGACGCTTACCTTCACATACCCATTGCACCGTCTCATCAACGATGGTTGAGATTCGCGGTGGGGGAGGAGCACTTCCAATTCGTGGCGCTGCCTTTCGGGTTGGCCTCGGCTCCCCGGGTGTTCACGAAAGTGATGGCATCCATGATGGCCTTACTGCATGTGCAGGGACACGCCGTCATTCCTTATTTGGACGACCTACTGGTCAGAGCGCCATCGGAACACCTGTGTCAGCGAAGCCTGCAGGCGACCATGCAGTCTCTGGAGCAGTTCGGGTGGCTTCTCAACATCCAGAAGTCCACCCTGGTTCCAACCCAGTCACTGACCTACCTGGGTATGGACTTCCACACGGACTCTGCTCTAGTGTCCCTACCACGAGCCAAACAACTGGCCATCCAGTCAGGAGTACGCGATCTCCTCGAATCACCTCATTCATCCCTACGGGTATTGATGAAGCTGGTGGGACGCATGGTGGCAGCAATAGAGGCAGTGCCCTTCGCACAGTTTCGCCTCCGTCCTCTGCAACTGGAAATCCTCCAGAGGTGGGACAAGAGGACGTCCTCTCTGAATCAGCTGGTGGTCCTCTCCCAGCCGACCAGGGATGCTCTGCAGTGGTGGCTTCAGCCGAGTCACTTATCGAAGGGACGATCCTTTCTGAAGCCATCGTGGTTAGTGGTGACCACCGACGCCAGCCTGAAGGGCTGGGGCGCGGTGTTCTTACACCACAGAGCTCAAGGTCTCTGGACACGTTCAGAGACAACGTTGCAGATCAACGTTCTGGAGCTCAGGGCGGTCTATCTGGCACTCCTGGCCTTTCGGGTGTTCCTGTCCGGACAACCGATTCGGGTTCAGTCCGACAATGCGACGACTGTCGCCTATATAAATCACCAAGGAGGAACCAGGAGTGCACAGGCTCTAGCGGAAGTCCACCGCATTCTATCATGGGTGGAAGCCAACAGCTGCTTGATTTCCGCAGTCTACATCCCAGGTGTCGAGAATTGGGAGGCAGATTACCTGAGCCGACAGGGGATGGACGCCGGAGAATGGTCTCTCCATCCGGACGTCTTCCGGGACATCTGCATCAGATGGGGGACCCCGGATGTGGATCTGATGGCCTCCCGGCTGAATCATCAGGTGCCACAATACATGGCGAGATCGTGGGACCCTCAGTCTCTGGGGGCAGATGCTCTAGTCCTGAGTTGGTCAGATTTTCACCTGCCATATGTTTTCCCGCCCCTGGCGCTGATGCCCAAGGTCCTGTGGAAAATCAAAACAGAATGTCACACAGCCATTCTAGTGGCTCCGGATTGGCCGAGGAGGTCCTGGTATCCGGATCTGTGGCAACTGTCCGGCGGACACCGGTGGGCTCTTCCAGACCGCGCAGATCTTCTCGCGCAGGGCCCCTTCTTCCGCCCCAATTCCAGGGCCCTCAGATTGACTGCATGGCTCTTGAGGCCTGGCTCTTAACATCCAGGGGTTTCTCTCCTGCGGTGGTTTCCACCATGAACAGAGCTAGAAGGCCCACGTCGCGGAAGATTTACCACAGAACGTGGAAAGTCTTTTTCGCCTGGTGCTCCTCTGGGGGACATGTACCTTGGCCTTTGTCCATTCCGACCCTATTGGCTTTTTTGCAGTCAGGTTTGGAGTTGGGCCTTTCCCTCAGTTCTCTGAAGGGTCAGGTATCAGCGCTGTCTGTATTGTTCGACAGGCGCTTGGCGCTCCTCCCAAAGGTTCGTCAATTTCTCCAAGGGGTGTCTCGAGTGGTTCCGCCGTATAGGCGACCTCTGGACCCTTGGGATCTCAACATGGTCTTGGCGGCTTTGCAGAAACCACCTTTTGAGCCATTGAGAGAAGTCTCTCTTTCTTATTTGTCACAGAAAGTGGTCTTTCTGGTGGCGATTACGTCCCTGAGGCGGGTCTCTGAACTGGCGGCACTATCGTGCAAGTCACCCTTTCTGGTGGTTCACCAAGACAAGGTGGTGTTGCGCCCGCGGGCGGAATTCCTGCCAAAAGTGGTCTCCACTTTTCATTTGAACCAGGAGATTGTGCTCCCATCCTTTTGTCCCGCTCCTGTTCATCAGATTGAGCGCGACCTCCACACTCTGGACCTCGTACGGGCTGTACGCATTTATGTGTCCAGAACTGCCTCCTTCCGGAGTTCGGACTCCTTGTTCGTACTGACGGCGGGTCGCTGTAAGGGGTCAGCGGCGTCAAAATCAACCTTGGCCAGATGGATCAAGGCACCCATTCAAGAGGCTTACCGTTCTTCTGGTTTGCCTCTTCCGGTAGGCTTGAAGGCACACTCGACACGAGCTGTCGGTGCCTCCTGGGCCTTGCGACATCGCGCCTCTGCTCTGCAGGTGTGTCAGGCGGCCACTTGGTCTAGCCTGCACACCTTCTCTAAGCACTATATGGTGCATGCCCATGCCTCTGCGGATGCAAGTTTGGGCAGGCGGGTCCTCCAGGTGGCGGTTGCCCACCTTTGAAAGGGGACCGTGTATGCAAACGTCATTTGAGGAACTTTTTCCCGCCCTGGGGTATTGCTTTAGGACATCCCCATTGTCTGGGTCTCCCATTATGATGATCAGAAAAAAGAGAATTTTGTTTACGTACCGTAAATTCTTTTTTCTTGAATCATCAATGGGAGACCCAGCACCCACCCAGTGTTCCGTTGTATGTTACGGTTGATCTGTCCCCTGTTGGGGCAGTTTATCCGGGTTGTTGAACCGTCTGTTCACGGTGTCTTCCCGAGGTTTCGGGTGTGGTTTTCTGTTGTCTCCTCGCAGCTTATGGACCAAACTGAGGATGTTCCCTGCGGTAGGGGTTTATAAGCGGAGGGGGCGGTGTCTACAGTTCTTGTAGTACCTAGTGTGGCCTCCGGAGGGCAGTGCCCTAAACCCCATTGTCTGGGTCTCCCATTGATGATTCAAGAAAAAAGAATTTACGGTACGTAAACAAAATTCTCTTTATTTATTTATAGAGCAGATATCAAAAAAATTTTTGTTCATTATTTTTAATGGGGGAAAAACTGGAGGGGGTTAAAAAAAAACTTTCTTAGGGGGCTTTCACACTGGCGGTTTTGAAAAAAATGCGGCAGATCCGGTCAAAAAAACGCATCTGCCGCATTTTCAGCCTAACGGCTGCACTTGCGGCACACTTGCGGCAAGCCCCAAGGATTGTCTATGGGGCTTGCGGTAAGTGTGCGGCAGACGCGGCAAGTGCACTTTCGGCAGTTGCAGCCGTGAAAAAAACCACACTTGCCGCGTCTGCTGCACACTTACCGCAAGCCCCATAGACAATGCATGGGGCTTGCCGCAGGTGTGCCGCAAGTGCCGCCGTTAGTTGCGGGTTTTTGTCGGGATCTGCCGGATCTGGGCAAAACCACCTGTGTGAAAGCACCCTGATGGTACCTTTACATGCCGCCACAGAAAGGTAGAAACCGCCAGGCATCGGACACAATTGTGCCTGTTGCCATGAAAACACCACGATGTGGCGGCGTGTAATTCAGGCATTTTCCTACTGTGTCTCGCAGTACCCTCGGATACCTGTGTCTGAGCCGTGCTCAAAAACAGGAAGGTACAATCCCTATGGTAGCGGCATGTAAACAGGGCACATTCAAGGTATTTGCTTCACCTATGTATTCCCAGGGGCGTGCCACAGCGTCATCGATTACACGCCCCATCAGCTATCATTGGTGGGGGCTACTGTGTAACCATTGGCTGTCCCTGCACAGGGCGCCATATTTAACGAGCTCTCCAGTCACACTACACATTTGCAATAGCGTCATGTATTAGCCAGCCTTCCTGCACAGGCAGGCCAATCATGATGCTATTGCATTGTCCAATCACCGTACGAGTGTCACGTAATACACAACTCTGTCACGCCTAGGAACTTATGGTACCTTTACACGCCGCCACAGAGGGTAGCAACAGGTAGGCATCGCACGTGCACGCACGCATTTTCTGATCATCATAATGGGAGACCCAGACAATGGGGTTTAGGGCACTGCCCTCCGGAGGCCACACTAGGTACTACAAGCTTGTAGACACCGCCCCCTCCGCTTATAAACCCCTACCGCAGGATATATTCTCAGTTTTAAACTTAGTGTGCTCGGAGGATCACGCGCTTTGCTTGCACTTCACAGCATTCTCACAGCTTACGTGATGGCGTATGAAGACAAGGTAAAAAGGTCCCGGTCGGGGACCTCCGGCAGTCTCCCTGTTCACCTTCGGGGAACACACAGGTTGAGGTACCGGAGGGCCTGGAGCCTGGACACATCGTGTCCTCCCGGTACGCTGCCGCACTCCCTCCCATCCCTCCTTGCGGGCTCTGGGGGGTGGGAGACAGGAGCTTTGCACAGCTCCGCTCCGTCCGAGGCCTCCCTAAATGGTGCTCACAGACTGGACTGGAGCCAGCCCAGTCCGAGGCCTCCCTAAATGGTGCTTACAGACCGGACTGGCGCTGAACCCCCGTCCGAGGCCTCCCTTAAGGTGCTTACAGACCGGACCGGCACTGAGGTACCCTGTGTATCTCCGGTGTGCCTGGGGGTAGTGTCTGGACATTAGGTGTCCTGGCGCTCAGACCGCGCGTAACCCTCGGGTCCGCGGTTCTGATGGTGTGCCCTGTGCTGGGGTCACCCTGGCTGACCGCCCTGTGTGTCACAGGGGCTGCGGCTGTGGGCTTCAGACTTTTGTCTGCAGCCCTGGGTATAGTATTGATACCCCCCCGCGCTGCGGGCTCCGGCACCAGATTTAATGATGGCTGCCTGGAGAAATGTGGAGCAGCCCAGGGGCTGACGTCATCGCTGGGCGTGTGTGTGTGCTTCCCGCGTGTTTTCGGGCCCGCCCACAGCTTGTGCGGCGGCGGCCATCTTCCCCTCACCTCCCGGCTGGGATCTGATTAAGTGCACGGCTGCACTCCCGGGGAGACCGGTCATAACCCTAGCGGAGGCCACACACACATCGCTCCCTTCCACCGCATTGACGCGGTCGGTAAGCCACCGGTGTTCCGGTTCTTTCCTGTTTGGCTTATTTTCCCCTGCTGTGGGTATGTCCTCAGCAAGGAAAAGTGCTGCTAAGGCGGCCAGTACCACCATTGTCTGTGCTACTTGCAACGGGACACTGGTTGGGGGATCCTGCAATAACTGCGGACGCCCAGAGGCCCGGACTGATACTGCTGAGACAGCGGCTCCGGTGCTGTACCCTGAGGTTCAGGTGATCCCAGGGCCATGGGACACACAGAATAAGATTAATGAATCTGTGTTATCCAAACTGTCCTCCATGTCGCAATCCCTGGAGGCATTGAAGAGGAGACTGGAAAGCCCAGTTGCTCCTTCATACCCCCGGGTGTCACCCGGTTTAACCGCGAGACCCCTTAAGCGGGCTCGCCGTGACGAATCACCCGAGATCCAGAACCTCTCTGAGGAGGAGCGTCACTCTGATGTTGACGAGGATGATGGGGGTTCAATACTCGAGTCTGTGTCCGAACCACCGGATGGGGTGGAGGATCTGGTGTCCTCCATCAACGAGACTTTACATCTCGTGGCACCACCTGAGGAGGTGGAACTCCACCCGAAGGAGGTATATCAGTGGTTGCAGCCAGAGGCTCGTTCGTGTGGCTCCTTTATGGACCACACTAATTTTGGAAGGGTGATTAGAGCACCCAAGGTTCACCCTGGGCGGCGTTATGTCCGCAAATCTAAGGACACTCGCTTCCCCTTTCCCCAGGAGGTGCTTCAGGAGTGGTCGCAGTCCCCGAAGGTGGACGCTTCCATGACCAGGATTGCTGCACGCTCCCTTTTTTTCTGCCTCTGATAGCTCCTCATTGAAGGACGCGACGGATAGACAGGTTGAACAACTCGCCAAGTCTTCTTATGAGGCTGTGGGGTCTTCTTTTGCCCCTAATTTCGCCACGGTCTGGACCCTACAGACGATTACCACCTGTTTGGACGGTATCACTGACCTGGCGGGGTCCAATTCAGAGATCCTGGCGATTACCGACAGGGCAAAGGCCTATGCGGATTACGCCAGGACGGCGACCCTAGAGACTGCCACCCGCTCTGCTGTGGCTTCGGCCAATGCTATAGCGATCCGCAGGTTGTTGTGGCTGCGTCTATGGGACTCAGATGCCACGTCAAAGAAGATTCTGCAGAATCTTCCATTCTCTGGTGACAGGCTTTTTGGAACCGAGCTGGACAAGCTGATAAAGGATTCTGCGGAGTCTAAGATCCCACAGAATAAACCTAAACCGCGGTATACTGTCAAAAGGAACCCTAAACAATGGTCCTTTCGTTCCAGCTCGCAGCCATCAGCTTCGTCCGCTCGCACAGAGAGAGGGGGCAAACCCTCTAATCAGTGGCGCCCCAAGGGTCGCCAGAAGAAGCCAACGGGGGCGGCGGCTGCCACCCCTAAACCCGCTTCCACATGACTCACTCTCTCGTCCTGCCGCCCCACAAGTGGGGGGCCGCCTGTCCAGTTTTCAGGACAGATGGTTGCTCCACGTTCAAGATCAGTGGGTCCGAGACGTTGTCTCGTGCGGCTACAGGATAGAGCTGACGTCGCAGCCGGCACACCGATTCCATCGGTCTGTTCCATCCCCAGAAAAGGCTCAGGCTTTTTATCGGGTGTTGGAGGGACTAAGCAGAGACGGGGTAGTGGTCCCAGTGCCTACGGGAGAGAGGTTCCGGGGTTTTTACTCCAACCTCTTTATCGTCCCGAAGAAGGACGGCTCTTTTCGCCCGGTTCTGGACCTCAAGTTGTTCAACCGTCACGTGTTGGTTCGGAAGTTCCGTATGGAATCCCTGCGCTCCGTGATCGCGGCTGTGTCACAGGGAGACTTCCTAGCGTCCATAGATATCCGAGACGCTTACCTTCACGTACCCATTGCACCGGCTCATCAACGCTGGTTGCGATTCGCAGTAGGGAACGAACACTTCCAGTTCGTGGCGCTGCCTTTCGGGTTGGCCTCGGCACCGAGGGTGTTCACGAAAGTGATGGCCTCGATGATGGCTCTTCTGCATGCACAGGGACACACCGTCATACCCTATCTGGACGACCTGCTGGTCAGGGCGCCATCGGAACACCTTTGTCAGAAAAGCCTGGAGGTGACCATACAGTCTCTGGAACAGTTTGGGTGGCTTCTCAATATCCAGAAATCCACCCTGGTACCGACCCAGTCTCTGACGTACTTGGGTATGGACTTCCACACGGACTCTGCTCTGGTGTCCCTCCCACGAGCCAAACAGCTGGCCATCCAATCAGGAGTGCAAGATCTTCTCCTGTCACCGCACTCATCCCTACGGGTGTTGATGAAGCTGGTGGGACGCATGGTGGCAGCAATAGAGGCGGTGCCTTTTGCACAATTTCGCCTCCGTCCTCTCCAACTGGAAATTCTTCGCAGGTGGGACAAGAGGACGTCCTCTCTGAATCGGCTGGTGGTCCTTTCCCAACTGACCAGGGATTCCCTGCAGTGGTGGCTCCAGCCATATCACCTGTCACGGGGCCGGTCCTTCCTCAAACCGTCATGGTTAGTGGTGACCACCGACGCCAGTCTCAAGGGCTGGGGTGCGGTGTTCTTACACCACAGGGCTCAAGGCCTCTGGACACAGTCGGAGTCGGCGTTGCAAATCAATGTGCTGGAGATCAAGGCGGTCTATCTAGCACTCCTGGCCTTTCAGACGTTCCTGTCAGGACAGCCCATTCGGGTTCAGTCCGACAATGCGACGGCCGTCGCCTATATAAACCATCAGGGAGGAACCAGGAGTGCGCAGGCCCTAGCCGAAGTCCACCGCATTCTATCATGGGTGGAAGACAACGACTGCCTGATCTCCGCAGTTCACATCCCAGGGGTCGAAAACTGGGAGGCCGACTACCTGAGCCGGCAGGGGATGGACGCCGGAGAATGGTCTCTTCATCCGGACGTCTTCCGGGACATCTGCAGCAGATGGGGCATCCCGGATGTGTATCTGATGGCCTCGCGGCTGAATCATCAGGTGCCGCAATACATGGCGAGATCGTGGGACCCTCAGTCTCTGGGGCGGATGCCCTGGTCCTGCGTTGGTCCAGTTTTCAGCTTCCATATGTGTTCCCGCCTCTAGCTCTGATTCCCAAGGTCCTGTGGAAAATCAGGACGGAATGCCGCAAAGCCATTCTAGTGGCTCCGGATTGGCCCAGGAGGTCCTGGTATCCGGATCTGTGGCAACTGTCAGGCGGGAACCGGTGGGCTCTTCCAGACCGCGCAGATCTTCTCGCGCAAGGCCCTTTCTTCCACCTCAATTCCAGGGCCCTCAGATTGACTGCATGGCTCTTGAGGCCTGGCTTCTGACATCCAGGGGGTTCTCTCCTACTGTGGTTGACACTATGAATCGGGCTAGAAAGCCCGTATCACGGAGGATATACCACAGAACGTGGAAAATCTTTTTCACCTGGTGTGCCTTTGGTGGACGGTCACCGTGGCCTTTGTCAGTTCCAACTCTGTTGGCCTTTTTACAGTCGGGCTTGGAGTTGGGTTTATCACTCAGCTCCCTGAAGGGCCAGGTATCAGCGCTTTCAGTGCTGTTTGACAGGCACTTGGCTCTCCTCCTGAAGGTCTGTCAATTTCTGCAGGGGGTGTCTCGGGTGGTCCCGCCATACAGGCGACCGCTGGACCCTTGGGACCTTAACATGGTCCTGGCGGCTCTGCAGAAACCACCGTTCGAGCCACTGAGAGAGGTTTCCCTCTCCCGTCTGGCCCAGAAAGTGGTTTTTCTGGTCGCAATTACGTCTCTGAGACGTGTCTCAGAGTTGGCTGCACTATCGTGCAAGTCACCTTTCCTGGTAGTCCACCAGGACAAGGTGGTGTTGCGCCCACGGGCTGAATTCTTGCCAAAGGTGGTTTCCACTTTTCACTTGAATCAAGAGATTGTTCTTCCATCATTTTGTCCCGCTCCCGTTCATCAGGTTGAGCGCGACCTTCACACTCTGGATCTTGTGAGGGCTGTACGCATTTATGTGTCCAGGACTGCCTCCTTCCGGAGTTCGGACTCGTTGTTCGTCCTTACGGCGGGTCGCTGTAAGGGGTCCGCGGCGTCCAAATCGACCTTGGCCAGATGGATCAAGGCACCCATTCAAGAGGCTTACCGGGCTTCTGGTTTGCCTCTACCGGTGGGTCTGAAGGCGCACTCAACTAGAGCCGTCGGTGCATCCTGGGCTTTGCGACATCGCGCTTCTGCTCTACAGGTGTGTCAGGCGGCCACTTGGTCCAGCCTGCACACTTTCTCTAAGCACTATATGGTGCATGCCCATGCCTCTGCGGATGCAAGTTTGGGCAGGCGGGTCCTCCAGGCGGCGGTTGCCCATCTTTGAGGGGGACCGTGTATTTCAACGTCTTTTGAGGAACTCTTCCCGCCCTGGGGTTTGCTTTAGGACATCCCCATTGTCTGGGTCTCCCATTATGATGATCAGAAAAAAGAGAATTTTGTTTACGTACCGTAAATTCTTTTTTCTTGAATCATCAATGGGAGACCCAGCACCCACCCGGTGTTCCGTTGGATGTTATTTTTCCTTTGGACTGTCCCCTGTTGGGACAGGGTTGTTTTTCGGTTGTGGCACCGTCTGTGCACGGTCTTACCGATAGTTCGGGTGTGGTTTGCCTCCTCGCAGCTTATGGACCAAACTGAGGATATATCCTGCGGTAGGGGTTTATAAGCGGAGGGGGCGGTGTCTACAAGCTTGTAGTACCTAGTGTGGCCTCCGGAGGGCAGTGCCCTAAACCCCATTGTCTGGGTCTCCCATTGATGATTCAAGAAAAAAGAATTTACGGTACGTAAACAAAATTCTCTTTTTTTAGCGGTTGCTAACGGTTGCCGATCCTGCATACAGACGCCGCCACAACGTGCTCTACTGAAGGTATTTTTGTTCCCCGGAAGTGCCGACGGGTGCCACGGGTTACCTTCTGTGGAGTACCTTCCCTGAATTACATGCCGCTACCACAAGGGAATATGGGCGTACATATTGCGCGCCGTAAGTTACTAGGCGTGACAGAGTTGTGTATTACGTGACGCTCGTACGGTGATTGGACAATGCAACATCATCATGATTGGCCAGCCTACGCAGGAAGGCTGGCTAATACATGACGCTATTGCAAATGTGTAGTGTGACTGGTCAGCTCATTAAATATGGCGCCCTGTGCAGGGACAGCCAATGGTTACACTGTAGCCCCCACCAATGATAGCTGATGGGGCGTGGTATACATGACGCTGTGGCACGCCCCAGGGAATTCACTAGGGCACGCAAATACCGTGCCTGTGCCCCAATTACACGCTGCCACCATAGGAATCCTGTTTTTGAGGACGGCTCAGTCACAGGTATCCAAAGGAACTGCAAGACACAGGAAGGAAATTCCTGAATTACACGCCGCCACTTCGTGGTGATTTCATGGCAACAGGCACAATTGTGTCCGATGCCTGGCGGTTTCTACCTTCCTGTGGCGGCGTGTAAAGGTACCATTACTGTATTTTTTTAGCCCCCTTGGTGATTTTCACCTTTCATTCTTGAATCATTTACTTAATGAGCAACGCAGAGAAAATCCACACAATCACTTCATCTCAGATCTCATGTATATAGATATCACATGGTGTGAAAAATTGTATACGTGTAATTAGGGCTAATCGTTAATAATCGTAAAGAAAAGAGTAAGTGGGGAAACGATCAAAAAAGCCCAAAAGGTATCAAAAGTGAAAAACTTTATTTATAGACGTGCGGTACAAAAATATAAAAGATATCATACCAGGTACATGTTAGGAATAATTTTTTATCTTTTCATTGTACATCCATAGCACAAATTATATTTGCACATATACAATAAAATATAAAAACAAGAAAATAGGAACTCCCTTAAGTAATGAATGAACCTTGGTATTAATATCTTTATGAAATTATTTGTGTATTCGACATAATTTATATTGAGCTTGCTGTGAAACTACTGTAAAAGAGATAAAAAATTGTTCCTAACATGTACCTGGTATGATATCTTTTATATTTTTGTACCGCACGTCTATAAATAAAGTCACAATTGTGCCTGTTGCCTTGAAAAGACCACGATGTGGCGGCGTGTAATTCAGGACTTTCCTTACTGTGTCTTCCCTGAAGGAAGGAAAGTCCTGAATTACACGCAGCCACATCGTGGTCTTTTCAAGGCAACAGGCACAATTGTGTCCAATGCCTGCCTGTTCCTACCTTCCTGTGGCCGCGTGTAAATGTACCATTACATGTACCTGGTATGATATCTTTTATATTTTTGTACCGCACGTCTATAAATAAAGTTTTTCACTTTTGATACCTTTTGGGCTCTTTTGATCGTTTCCCCACTTGCTCTTTTCTTCTGAATCATTTACTGAATACTACATTTTCTAATGCCACAAAATTGCACTGTATTCCTAAATCGTGGTTCTCCTATGGAGTACGAAGATATCAATTATTCATGGGGGGGTGGTGATGGAAGCAGGGTTAAGAGCTTAAACCACAATGCTCCAATTGTTGTACTTACAACTGACATCTGCCTGTATGGTGTGACCACAGCTCCTAAAGCCAGATCGTAAGCAAGGATCCGCCATAAGATGTATTCATTGTGACAGTTCAGAAAGGAGAGAAAATCACAATGGCTCACCAAGGCAGGGGATGAGAGCATAGGGTGCGGTGCCCGGAAACATCAGGCCAGTATCCTGGGGGAAGTCCAAAGTAGCAAGGTAAATCCAGCTTCTGTTTGAGAAGAGGAAATCTTTAAAACATCACATTTATTTCATGGATGGCACAGTGGCTCAGTGCAGTCTTACAGTGCTGAGGTCCTGGATTCAATTCTCACCAAGGACAACATCTGCAAGGAGTTTGTATGTTCTCCCTGTGTTTGCATGGGCACTCCTGTGTCCACCCACACTTGAAAGACATACTGATATGATGTTTATAGATTGTGAGCCCCAATGGGGACAGTGTTGCAAATGTATATATGGCGCCCCTGAGGGTCCAGTCGCCACAGAGGTATTGTGCCTCAGCCTTAGGTGTGGTACCCCACTCTCGGGTAAGGAGGGGGCACTACCCTGTACCCACACACCCGCATCCAACACCACACCACATCAGGCCAGGGGACTTGGGCGGAGGGCCCCATGCCAGGCTGCAGGAGGAACTAGGTAGAGGGGTTGGGTGGAGGAAGTAGAGAAGGGTAGGGCACTCGGAAGTAGGGAGAATGTGAGGAAAAATGTTAGTCAGTCAGTTAGAGAGACGTCCTGGGGACTAGAGCCGGGAGGGGCTCGTTCCAGGACAAGGGAGGCAAGAGGAGAGACCAGGAGCCGGTGAGGGGCTCCAGAGACAGAGAAGGGGTCCTAGAAGCATGGAAAGTGAGGAATCTACCCATGGTGCCCAAATCCACACCGACCATAGTCAGGTAGAGGGACCGGGTCGCAGAGGGGACCGGTCTTAGACTAGCGGGGAGACTGTAAGACTCAACTAGCAAACCGGAGGCTGCAGTATCTTCATGTGAAGCAGCCACATCCACATACATTCGCTAAAAAGGCAGCCGCAGAGAGCCAGGGGACAGAGAGGGCATTGCCCAACAGGCCCCAAGGCTGCTGGCTTGGGACACTGTCTGTGAGGCATGGGCCAGGAGGGCGAAAGCCAGCGCAGAGAGACGACCTGGAAAGGTACTCCAGAAGGAGGTCCCGGTAAAGTCCACCCAAGCTACTCGGGAGTTGGCTGGATTCTTGACCCGGAGGACACAGCACCCGACTGGCTATTGAAACCTGGAGAACTGTGAGAACTGTGAGTAAAGTGTGAAGACTGCACCCTGCTGTGTCCTCAGATTATTTCCTGCATCCTCTTCTCTGTACTAAAACTGATACCATCATCTAATAAACCTTACAACTGCCCTGGTGCCCCGCTCTACCTGTGGGGAGCTGTTTTTATCTTTGCTGCTTCACCAACCGCCCCGGTGGTACTAAACCGCAGCGTCGGCTATCCAACTGCCGAATACCATGGGTGGCACACGACTTAATCCCATGTAATTATCTCCCATTTTTATGACATGCCCAGGGTCACAGAGACAGGTCACACCACCGTGACATCCCCAAATAATTGTACTGCCCAGTTCCAAGTACCCCGCTTTCTTGGCGGGGTGTGTCATATGTAAAGCACTGTGGAATTAATAGAGCTATATAAATGAATAAATATTATCATTATCTTGGTAAAAACAGTGTGGCATTAAAATCAAACAGATAATAGACACATGGTTTGGTCTATGGGTTTCGGGCAGTTAAAATGCTCTTACTCATGACCAAATAAAGACATTTTAACTGCCCGAAACATGTAGACAGGTGATGTGGCCAGGGCTAAGGGGGTACTCGGCCACCGGGTCTGCTGAATAGGGAGTCACGGGTGGACGGGATCCCGGTGCCGTGCCCTGGTGATCATTTAAGGGGACGTTGATGATGGGAGAAGGGGTTATTTACAGGGGAACGTGACGCCACCTGTAGTTTCCGGTAATATGGTACCGGCGCTGCAAGCCGGCTGTTGAGATGATGGTGGGTGCAGCAGAGTGTGGAACAGCTCCCCACAGGTGGAGCTTTATCTCAGGGCAGCGATGAAGGAAGATGGTGAGGGAGGGCAGTGATGAAGAAAGATGGTGAGGGAGGGCAGTAATGGAGATGGTGCTGCAGTTCTTACCCCTCTGCTGAGCTGCTGCTGTTGCTGAGCCCTCCGGGTGCCACAATAAGGAAGACAGAGTCCAAAGCAAGTTTACCCCACTTTAATAGGTATCGGCAGATGATGATGGTGCACAGTACAATCCGGTTTACCGGGGGTCGGTCACCAGCTCCAGGTTCCCTGTTATGGAGTCTCTAGATGTCCTTCCTTCTATGGATTTCTGGGTTAACTCATCTTCCTTACTCTCCACCCTCGCAGAGTTCACCTGCCAGTCCCACGGTCTGTATCTATCAGATAAGGTTTGTGCCCCACCGGTCCGGATAGGACGCCCGAGAAGAAGAAGGCTTCCTTCCAGCACAGCAATATATGGCCCTTTTCTTTAGTGTCTTGAACTGGTTCTCGGTCCTGAGGGGCGAGGTACCTTATGGTGCGTACGGCAACCCGGTTATGTTGGGCCCGCAGCTTGTCGGTCTATAGCCAGTGGTAAACTCCTGACTACTTTGGCTATCCGCAATGCCGATGCTCCCCAATGTGACCAGCCGGCTCCTACCTGTCCTGGCCCGTTGCCTTCTGTCCTGGGCCACCACTTAGAGATGGGGCTCCCTCCTGTTAGCTGGGCTGTCAGGCCTGACCTTCCTGCCTGCCTTCCCAGCACCGTCTGAATAACTGTCACTTTTCCTCACACTACTCTATCCTAGGCTCCTCCCCCACCCTATGGGACCTACTAAATTACCGGTTCCCCCTATTCTAAGTGGTGTGGTCCTAGGTGGGTGTAAAAACAGACTCCATAAAGTGAACCCTGAACTGATGACCTTACAGGGAAAAACACATTTTTATATTAAGTGTAATGCTACACTGTGGCGCCTAGTCACAGGGGCGCCACACAGGAGCATGTGTCTACGATCTATTTGGCTTTAATGTACTGTTTTTATCAAGATTAAATAAATGTGATATTTTAAAAATGTCCTTTTCTCAAGCAGATGCTGGATTTACCTTGCTACTTTGGGCATCGTGACAGCATTTACTGAACGGCAGCTAATTAGAGAATTAGAGAAATTATTTACCGTATATGAATCAGCATGCTACGAGGAAGAAATAAACACTGGTGTGATCCCCCAGGAAAATAAGAGGTGATAGCCTGGAATTTACAAGATATTGTCATGAGGACAGAGAAGAAAGTTTATCTCCTCTAATCTGCATTTTAGAATTGCAACATTATGCATTATAAACTGCTAGATAGACCGACAAGGTGGAAATGTACATAGACACATTTTAACATATTCTATTAAAAATCATATTTTTTTATTAATCAATTCAGATAATTGATACAGTGGATTTACTATAATTGAGGGTTTATACATTGATGTTTATTTTGTAAGGAAAATAGAACTTAAAGGAGTTCTCCACTACTAGGTCTTTTGAGTCCACATGTCTCCACCAGGTAAAATAAAAAAGTGCCTATACTCACCTCCCATGCTGGCGCTGTTCCACCATTGTCGATACTCACATTCATAGCACTCACGTGCCATAGTGATGTCACTCGAGCCCTACGTCCAATCACCCCCGTCTTTTCTCTCCCCACCTTCGGACCAATGAGTTAAGTGAGCAGCAGTCATAGCGTTTACTTCCTGTTGATTAACTCTTGGTCCACAGACAGGGCAAAAGAAGCCGGTGGTGATTGGATGCGAGGTTAGCATGATATCACAAAGTCTTATGAGCCCCAGGAATGCAATTTCCAATAGCAGAGGAATGGTGCTAGCACTGGAGGTGAGTACAGGCTTTTTTTATTTTACCTGGGGGAGACATGTGGAATCAAAAGGTGTTGTACTAGTTCTAGAAACCCCTTCAACTTTCTCCCTGCAGGCAAATTTCCAATTAGACACTAGTACATGGTTTAAATGGAGTTTAACTTCAGATTGCCACTATAGCTGGAGGTAAATACCATTTCTTTGCAAGCAGGCTCCCTTTAGAATTTGACAGCTTTGATCCTTCTCTCCATCTGATATTGATGGGTTTTTTCTGACTTTCGCCTAAAATGTATCTGGACTTAAGGGGTTGACAGGGCAAAATTAACATTTTTCCATTAAAAATACCATTTTACAAAAAAATATAAAATTATGCTGTACTTGTGTTTTGAAGGGTGAAAACTTCTTTTTTGGGGGGCAAACAAAAGACAAGGAACAGCCTGCACTAAATTCTAATAAGTGCGCGGGTAGATGTGTACAGCTTCACTTTACATTTTTTAATACACCAAGACACCAGAAAAAATGTACCGTAATTTTGCCCAGACAGCTTCTTTAAGTAGCAAAGCCTATCCCATTTAAGAAAGAGGGAAGTAAATTTGGATCTTTTCTGTGGGGCGGTTTTATGTGTGTATGCTAATACTGTTAGCTTACCATAGTTAATCAGCCCCCAATAATATGAATACCAATATTACAGGCTACCAGGTTGAAAACTGATAAAACCTACTCTCTGATTATTTTTTTTTAACTCTTTCAACTATATTTTTCCCTCTTTTTGTGTTTCCTAGTATACTCTATGTGAGGAACTTGCTTTGACTCAGATGAAAGATCACAACTCAACTATGATGATTGATTGGACCTATGTGTCTGATATAAGTGATGAGTTACTGCTGGAAAACATAGCATATTATTGTGAAAAAGAGAAACACACAGGTATGTATGTGCCCTAGTGCGTCATATTGTATGCATTGACAGGGGAGTATCTAGGTATTCCAGCACCCTGTGCTAAAATTCAGTTTGTCACTCACCACCAAGCGGTTTGAGTAGTCATCATGTGCCCTCTCATTCATATGCAATTTGCACACTTACAGTCACATGCGAAGAAGCTGCTCTTCCTAATTCTCTCAGTGTCCAGTGAAAACTGAGAGAAGCATAAAGAAAAGCTAGTTGTCGCATGACTATATGACTGAAAAATGCAAATAAGTGACGTGTCAACGTGAAGACTTCTGGAACTAGAGCTGAATCCTGACACTGAATATAGAGGTGGACATATTTCACTGCTTAATTTTATAATTAAATGGATTGCTAAGATTTGAGATGAAAGTCTGCAGTCACTCTAGGTGACTGTAGGCTTCTGATATCTCACAGCAAATGCACTGCTCACCTTTAGGATTCTCCTGTGCCAGTGGCAAGAGTGGATGATCATGTGAGCACAACTATGCAATTTTCCTTACTTCTAGCCAGATTCTGACTAGATCTGTCCATCCTAGTTTAGTTAATTTTCATTGAGTGAGGCAACGAATGTCTAGTAAGCACATGGCTGCATGTATGTAAATTGCATACTTACAGTTTTGTGATCTCCCACTTGGCACCAGAGAACCCTGACAGTGCGCAGTGCGCAAGCTTTGAGAATTCAAAAGTCTGCAGTCACATAGAGTAACTCCGAATATAAATAAAAATATTGTAACTCTTAACTTGTCAGACAGCACAATACTTTATCAACATAGCCTATGTGATGGTTTACTCACTATGTTTGCTTTACAAGGTAACTACAGGAACATGTTCCATTTAAAAATCCAGTAGGTTTACTCAACATAACATAAACCACACTCCTGGTGACATAACATGGCCTTCCTTCTGCTTCAAAGAACATAAACACGGTTTCTCCGTTCATTTAACTCACGGGTATTCCCACACAAGTTTGGATCCACTTTTCCATAAATGTAACCCAGTGGAGGTATCTCAACCTTTACTCACTGATCCTGGTCAGTTTACACAAAACCTCTCCCAGAGGTTCCTTCTGGAGGTATGGCAGCCTCTTCACACACTTACTCTAGTCGTGCACACATGAGACACACCCATGGGTGGAGGTATGTGAATAGCCAGTCCCACCCATCTCTCCAGCTATCCATAAACCTGTCCCTGGAATGTGCTAATGAGGCTTGTGACACTACAGGTACCAGATGGTATTCACCGAGATTTTGTTCTAGAGTTATCCTAATTTTAATGACCAATTTACTACAGCAATACTTATTTTTCGATAAATTTATAATTTTTTTTTTAAATCCAGTGCGGACTTGTGATACAGTGTAAGTGATAAGCAAACAGACAAGCAACCCTCCCCCACAACCCAAAACACACAATATATCCACTGTTTTTGGGAAACGATAATGGTCTAGTGTGCTGCAGTCTTGTATGTGGATATGTCAGTTAAATAACGTAACCCATCCTGGACCTGTCTGGACACAATGTCTCCAGGCCTCGTGTCCAGTGTGGGATTCTATGGTTATTTAGTCAGTCAATGACGTAGATGTCCACACATTAGGTGGCTAGGATAGGGAGTTTTTTTAGTACACAGCGTCACTCAAGTAATTAGTCCTCTTGGTACCTAGTGTCACTCTGTTGTTTAGTCACCATATCAACGCTATTCATTCAAATTCCTCAAGACAGTAGGTCAGATGAACCAACAAATATTTGACCAATGGTATGGTCGCTTTGCCCGACGCGTTTCGCTTTGCTTATCTTTTCAAGGCTCATCAGGAACTTGCAGTCAGGATAAGGCCAGGGTCACACAGCTGCATTGGCAGCTTTCAGCGGGACTCCCCTAAATACTTAGATTTTCTCAGTGAAGCGTAGATCTGTCATCCCCGCCACTTCCTGGTGTCGCAGCCCCTTAACACAGTGCCCTTGAAAATAGCAAAGTGTTTATAATGATCTTAAATAAAAATGTCTGCCTTACCCCACTTCCAGATTCACCTGGGTCACATGCCTCACCTACTGCTCTGTAGATGTGGCTCTGAAATTGATGTAAAATTAAGAGCAAACAAAGAATACCTCCTGATTCATTAAAGCACTGCTCTAATATTTTTTTTATTTTACAGCTGAAGTAGTGCTTTAAATCTAAACTCTTCCTCTAATCTTTTACTCACCCTTCGATGTCTTCATCTGTTATCCACATCACTTCCGTTGGTTTTCTGCAGTTAGTGACCTGCAATTTGCTCCTGTGTTTCACGGAGCATGCTGGAGGTCGTGTACAAACACAGCACAAAGGGAACACAGCAACAGACACACAGACGGACATACACAGACAGAAATACAGACAGACACACACACACATAGAAAGACAGACAAACAGGTACACAGACACTTTCTCACCCTCCAGCAATCCCCTGGTGACCAGTGGTGTCTTACTTCCGGGTTGGTATTTCCAGATCCTTTGCCCCATGTGACAGGAACTAGCTCTGATTGGATGATACCCGCAGGTCCTGTTGCCTATGTGCACGGAAGGAAGAAATCACTGGATCTCACTGTGGGATCGCTGGAAAGGGTGAGTATTGCTGCGTTTTTGCAGCTAATCTGGAACAATTAAGTGACTAGCTACTTCTTTTCCTGAACAGGTTTTTACAGCAAAACCTGATCAGGAAAAAATGCAACCATTGGCATATTTCAGAAATCCCACAGACTAAGCTGGCACAACAAAATTCTCCATGTTTTGTGGAAAAACTGCACAAAAGCTGGCTGAAAAACTTCCAGTGTGCACATAGTCTAAAGGACTTCTTTATGGCATATACAGTCTCTTGTGAAAGTATTCGGCCCTCTTGAACTTTTCAACCTTTTGCCACATTTCAGGCTTCAAACATAAAGATATAAATTTAAAAAAAAAAAGTTTAAAATCTCCAATAAATTTCGTTCCCACTCACAATTGTGTCCCACTTGTTGTTGATTCTTCACAAAAAAAATTAGAATTTATATCTTTATGTTTGAAGCCTGAAATGTGGCAAAAGGTTGAAAAGTTCAAGGGACCGAATACTTTAACAATGCACTGTATGTACTACTGATGTATCCACTGAACCACTGAATTGATTTGCTCAATCCCTAATTAGTGATGTTTTGTTTTTGTTCTGTAATTCATAGTTTTCTTTTTTTACAGGAAAAAACAAACTGAATCAACATATGTTACTGAAATCTTATGATACATTCACATTAGGCAAAATGTACTGCTGTGCATACAGATTAGGCTGAAGATCTTGCCACATTTATTGTTCATTGTTGCAGACAAATCTCAGAATTAGTTTGTATAAAAGGAAGTTTTGAGTCCATTTTATAAAATAGCATATTCTTTCCTTTAGAACTTAATAACTTCATGCAGACGTTGGTAGGCATATAGTTCATCAGGCACATCTTCTGTGTGGAACAGAGGTACAACCTTAGCGGTTGTAAGTGGTGGCATAGGTCTACAAAGGAGATTTCATGTACACGGCAGATATACATGTAGAAGAATATCTTAAGCTATTTTCTAATCTTTGACTCTGTTCACAGCTTAGTAGTTGAAGTAGTACCTGTAGTACTTGGACCTAGATTTGATCAGCCTGTGCCTCTTGAAGTAGTTTACTCATTGCATCAGTTCAGCCCAGCGTCTAGCTGTCTGGGCCCCCACAATTCACAGCTCTACTTCTGACTTTAGGCCCTACTCAATACTACTTGACTTTCACTCAGTCCTGTCTCTCAGGCATTAAAGATGTTCTGGCTTTCTCGATATAACTGTCACTATTTTGTATGGTTACTTTACAGAACTTGCTACTTCAATAAATCTCTCATGTGAGCATTCACCATAAGCATAGACACCTTATTATTTCTCCAACGTATTTTAGACCACTTGAAACCAGGAACTGAGTCCTTCTACATCTTGGGCTGGCCAGTTCCTAACTTTTTGCCACCTTACGTGCTACAGCCCCAATGTGAGATTAAAATCATGTTAAAAAACACACAACAATACACTAGAATTACATACATTAATTTCTTCAGGAAGATGTTTGTTCTTTCATCTTACTCTAAGGGTACCTTTACACGCCGCTACGGCAGGATGGATGCATCCCGCTACTTCACGTGCACGAGCACGCTTAAACGGTTACAAACGCTCAACGCATCACCTTTCCACGCCGCCATAAGGTGCGCTACGCTACGTGACATCTATAGCTAGATACATCGCCGGGTGTCTCAAGTAGCCATCTGTAGCTCATTTACACACCGCTATAACCAACTACTATGGGCGTACCTGGTGCAGCAGGGACAGCACATAGGCGTGCCACAATTGTGGATTACGAGCCGTCCGTACGCTGATAGGACAAAGCAATAACATCCTGATTGGGCAGGCAACGCAGGAGGCTGAGTAATACAGCACGCTTGAGCGATTGTGTAGTGTGACTCGTCAGCTCCTTAAATATGCCTCCCTATGCAGCGACTACCAATCGTCATGCAGCAGCTTCCACCAATGATCGCACATGGGGCGCGGTAACACGGAGCCAGGGTCACGCCTTAGCTACATTGCAGCTACATCGCAGGGTGTCCAGAGTTCCCTTCCGTAACGTCTTTACACGCCGATGCATCTTGCTACCATCGGTTTTGTAGCTCTCTGTTTTCGAGCAGAGGTCGTAAACAGATGTATCTGTTGCCGGCTGTATCGTCACGTCTTCAGACGCCGCTACGACGGGCTATATTGGCGCTACAAGCTACATTTGTAGCCTGTAGCGGGATGCATCCATCCTGCCGTAGCGGCGTGTAAAGGTACCCTAAGGCTACATTCACACATGACGCTAGCTGTGCACTAGTGTCCCATTTTGTGCGGATCTGCTATTTGCAGTGAAATGCACTGATGTTGGCTGTCCGAGCCAAGTCAATGCATTTCACAATCCTGCATTTTACATTTTCAGCACCAAAAATGGATCCTCATAAAACGCAGCAAAAAAGCTGCGTTTTTGATGCATTTTTTGAGGATCTGCTTTTTAGCTGGAAAACTAGATCCACTTTTAAAAAAATGCATCACCTATTCACGCACTGCGTGTTTGACGCCTTTTTTAATGTTGCATTTTTTTGAGGTCATAGACAATGGAGTCAATGACAAAAGTGGATCAGAAAAATGCCACACAAATTGACATGCTCATTCTTTGTGAGAATCCATCTTTGAGCCCAAAAAATGGATCCTCGCACAACGTTGTGTCTGAATGGCAAATCTGGAAACCCATTGACTTTGCTGGGATGCCCAGAGTCATTGCAAATCACTACAAAAAACGGTTTCTCACAAAACAGAAAAAAAATGTTGTGTGTGAATGTAGCCTAATACTTGGATTATATGCAACAGCTTTAAAGATCATTAATGCAAACACAACCTTAGTAATGTTAAAAGAACCTTTGACATTACTATCTGGCTATGGCTGAACTGATGGTTACCATTCTTCACTGCTGTACTGTTAAGTACTGCTTTTGCAGCTGTGATAAGGCGATCACGGAGCGGGCCGAGGTACACTCGCTTAGCAGCACAAAATCATAAACACTGCAAACAGTCTCTTCTAGGAAATAGGTTCAGCTGGTTTATTCAGGACAGCATAAACCACACGGTGCAAATTAAACATAAGCCTTTTCTTTGGCTTTCCAAAAGCATACAGTCCGTTACCTCACACACGGCCTGTAGTTAGTCCACACAGGCCTCCAGGACCTGAGCTCTCCATGCTCAGTCTCTGTCTGTATCTCCCATGCCAAACACAGACTTCATTAAAACAACCTGAGACACACCCACATCTCCAGCAAGTTGCAAGCTTAACTCTTGCCATGCTGTTAAGCAGACTGTGGCTTCCATGGCAAGACATTCATAAAGACATCGCAGCAGCCTTCTGCCTGTGTGAAACATACTGGCCATGTATAGTGCCGCCATTCAGACCATGGCTGGTTGCCATATCACACGGCATATTAGTTTTCTTTTCCAATCTTTATGGCAAAGCTGTGAGCTGGAACATCTTTTTCCTATCCACATTCAAAACAAAATGGCTGCTGCATTCCGTGCCTCTGCTTCCACCTAGCCAGAATCCTACTCCACACTGATGAGGGGCAACACCCCGAAACAGCTGTCTGTGGATGGATATCTGGCCTTGGTATTCCCTTGTCATATCTCTAAGCTTGTAAAAGAGCTGGAAATTGACTAAAAGGGCCACTTAATATGGTGGTTATGGTGTTCTCCGCAAGGAGCCACCTCTTGGCTGGGTCCTTCCCTGGAGGGATATCTGGCTAGTCCTGTGTTTGAGACTCCTAACTGAGGCTCCACAGACTCTATTTGCATATTCATAATTCCCAGGGGGCAATGAGCCTAGGAATTCACTGTGTTGAGCGCTTTAGGCAGCTGCCTACAGTGTTTTCTTGGAATGGTCTCCCTGAGATCAGTGAATGCTTTGTGATGCCATTCAGACCATGACTGGCTGCCATATCACATATTTTCCCCCTTTGCCTAAAGCCATCCAGTTTGGCACCATACGTCCCTATACCAGGGGGTCGTCTGTGTTGCCACCAAGGGTCAGACCTTGTTACCATGTCAGACTCTGTCACCTCATGTGTCTGAGTTCCATCTCTGGGATGCCTTCCCCACCCCCAGCAGTTAGTACGATAGTGTGCTTCCCTTGCACCTTTGTCTACTGTCTGGCCATGGGTTTCTGTCTGTGAGACATGGTCCGGCACTGTCACCAGACTCCTTGCAGTCAACACATCTTTTGGGTATGTCACTTTTTCAGATCCCTCTTTCCATGGCTGCCTCCAACAGGTAGAGTTGTAGTGAGTCATGTTTAAAGTCACATCTCCTGTCTGGTCTGACTCTGTATCGTCACATGTACTATTGAGTCTTTTGCTTGGGCCCTCAGCATTGGTGTAATAGGGGATTCTCTACCCCTTAACCCATTACAACCCCTCTCCTCAGGACGTCTTCGGATAGCTCTCTGTCGGTGCCTTTCTTCATCACCTAGAGACCCACCGCATCCTTTGTCTCCAACTTCTGCTGTGGCCCTTCTATTACTGGAAGGACCCCCACTTAGTTGGGTACCTTGATGTAACGATTTCTTCCATCTTCGGCAGTGACGTGGTCTCTCACTTCTCACTCTTTCCAGCCTTAACTGCTGCACTTCTTTTAGGTGAGTCACCCTATAAGTGAGAAGAAGCCGCATATTGTCAAGACTCTCCACTGTCCCCACCATGAGGAATGGAACCATACCCACTTTCCTGGGTATCTTCTTTTCACCATCATCGGGAATTCGTGCCCTCGTCACTCCAGACTTGTCCACCATTTCCTGCATGAGTCGTCCATTTTTCCCGATGACTTCTCTCAGCAGAGCACTAGGCACCTAGATAACATCTTCCAGTAGACTTCGGGCTCTCTTCATAAGCCTCAGCTGCCTAGTAGCTTCTTTTTTCTTCAACCGGATGAACTGCTTCATGCGAACACACCTCAAATGCATGTCCCTCAGGATAGCCACCCGATCCACGGTGACTTTGGATGTGGAGAGAACCACCAGCTGTTTAGCTTCTGGAGACCAGTACACCTTACAGGCTTCCACGGCCTTCTTAAAGTCGTCATGCACAGACTCTCTGGCACACTCGTCTCTCAAGTCTTCCGGAACCTCTACCAGGCACTTGAACAAGGGAGTTTCATCCTTCTCTTTTGCCACGATATGATCACCTTGCTCAGTGTCCGGAATAGTCTCTCTCCGGACTTCCACCTCATCGAGACGGTTTAACAGAACGGGCACCTGCTGCTCCATCTTCTGCAACGCTGCCGAATTAATCGAATGGATTTCTGCCAGGCGACCTCTGAGCTCGGATCTCTCTCTCTCTAACACACTTACTCAGCACTCAGCTGCCTGTCTCCGAAGTTCTTCTTGCTTTAATTGCTCTTTTATTTGCAGAGTCGTTTCAGACATCTCTCTCTCCAGTGCACTTACTCGGCTTTCGAAAGCATATCTCTGAAGCTTCTCCTGCTTCAAATGGGCTTGTACCATCTCCTTGAGCCTTCTTAGCTCGCTTCTTCTATCCTCCAGATGGGTTGAGCTTCCATCACTTGAGGAGGTATCTGCTTCAGACTTCACTTCCTCTGAGACTTCTGCACCCTCGGTCTTCACCTGGGTCTCAGCAACGGCAGCTTCAGCATTCTCTTAGGTCTTGGCAGTGTCACCTTTTACACTCTCTTGGGTTTCAGAAGTGTTACTTTCAGGGGGTATTACTCCCTCAAACTCTTCACCTTCAGGGGCTTTGGAGTATTCAACCCTCTCCACTACTACAGTAACCTGCCCCTCTTGGGGTCAAGCAGCACCCCGGCAACCTTGGCCACATCACCTTGTGCCTGTCCAGGGGTCTCCAGTTCTTCACCTGTGACTTCTGCCCCGTCACGCAACTCTTGGGCATCAGGAGCCCCATCTGTCGCCCTCCCCTGGGCAACAACATCCTCAACTTCAGAAGGCATCAGACCTTCATTCTCAGGGTCTTGGGAGTCATCTACCCTTTCGGACCTAGCACTGCCCATTTCCGTGAGGTGACCTGCTGACCAACCAACAGTTACCCGTTCAGACCCTGGACAGGACACACGCACCATCTTCTTGTCTGGCTCCATCTCCTTTACTTCATCTTGTGGAGCATTGTTGTTAACCTGTGTCATTTCCTCTGGCAGCACAATAGCTGTCTCAGTCCCAGCAGTTGCTACGGGCAACAACACTTCACCTTCCATCCTGATCTTCTCGGTGTCTGGAAGAGAACTCACACATGGTATAGAAGCACTTGACATATTATCAGCTGGGGTCAACGGAGCAGTTTTTTTGTTGCCCTTGCTCCTTTTGTGATGGGAGGATTTCCCATCCTTGCTCGGCCCTTCCTTACTGTACTCCCTTTCTACTTTGGCATCAGCTTCTTGTTTTGGAGCTTCCCCGTAAGCAACAATCATGTTGTCACGCTTCACAGTCTGATGAACCTCCAAGTCACTCTCTAACTTGGTGTCAGCTCTATTCTTTTTCGCTACCACATCACTACCTGTCGTACTGTGGTACACTTCAGGGGGTGTCAGGTCACTAAGTTGGGGAGACACGTACCTTTCTCTGGTCACCCCGGTCTCAAAACTGTCATTTTTGGGAGGTGTTACTTCCTTATTGTACACAACCCATTCCTTCCACAAGTCAAAAAATAATTTAGAGTCCCGGCCTATTACGACGGGATGCACCAAGTCTGGCACTACACCAACGTCATGGCTCCCAATGTCCCTGGCCGTCTCAATGACAACTCTGGACACTGGATAGTCTTTAGTGTCCCCATGAATGCAGGTGACTTCAATCCTCCGTCCAGGTATAGACATCAGGCGCTGCCCTCTCTAGGGTCACCAGGCTCTCAGAGTCTACAAGTCCAGTCACAGATTCTGCATTGACTTCCATGGGACACACACGTGGAACCTTTCCTGGTGGGTAGTCCATATGGCAGACCGGACACACATAGTATGAACACACTTGTCCCTGGCCACAGTCCGTCTGCACCACCTCTTTTCCTTTAGGAGACTCCGCACCGTTTTTGGCAACAACCCCCTTTTTGGACACCGCCCCCTTTTGGGAAACCCAGTCTATAGGGGATACTTTTCGGGAACACCACACAACATGTTGTTGGTCCTCCTGCTGGTGGCTCTGCAACAGGTGCTTCAGGAGCTCCTCCATACTGTGCCAGGCTTTTCTAGCTGCAACGAGAAAAAATAGGAGGGAGCTCCAATGGGTATTACCCGATGTTCTAGGGGAAATGGGGGGGGTAGAGTTGCACTAACCTTTCCTGGTTGTACCGCCCGTACAACCAGGATCTCCAGCCTGTGGTGTGTTACTGCTCACCAAGCAGAGCCCAGACGCTTGACTCCTCTCACGTGCACCTGGGTTGAGAGCGTTGTCCAACTTCGTGGCCCCTCCGAGCCACAGCCCGATGCTTGCTTCCACCTCTGGGCACCTGTGTTATTGCCCCCAGCAACCAAGCTGCACGGCTGCAGAATCCAGAGACATACACCTGTTTTGTTGCCCCCAGCAACCGAGCTTGTAGGCCTCGTCCGTTGCCCCTAGCAACAAGGCTGCTACAATGCCTGCATTCTCCACCACATGTGATAAGGCGATCACGGAGCTGGCCGGGGTACACTCACTTAGCAGCACAAAATCATAAACACAGCAACAGTCTCTTCTAGGAAATAGGTCCAGCTGGTTTATTCAGGACAGCATAAACCACACGGTGCAAATTAAACATAACCCTTTTCTTCGGCTTTCCAAAAGCATACAGTCCGTTACCTCACACACGGCCTGTAGACAGTCCACACAGGCATCCAGGACCTAAGCTCTCCATACCTCAGTGTCTTTCAGTCTCCCACATGCCAAACACAGACTCCATTAAAACAACCTGAGACACACCCACATCTCCAGCAAGTTGCAAGCTTAACTCTTGCCATGCTGTTAAGCAGACTGTGGCTTCCATGGCAAGATATTCTTAAAGACATCGCAGCAGCCTTCTGCCTGTGTGAAACATACTGGCCATGTATAGTGCCGCCATTCAGACCATGGCTGGCTGCCATATCACACAGCATATCAGTTTTCTTTTCCAATCTTTATGGCAAAGCTGTGAGCTGGAACATCTTTTTCCTATCCACATTCAAAACAAAATGGCTGCTGTATTCCCTGCCTCTGCTTTTATGCAAACTATGATAGTCCTCCCTGTGCTATGCCATATGATTCATTTGTGCAAATTCCTAAAAATTCGACCTAAATTTGATTTGCATTTAAGCCATTTGCTCATCTCTTGTGTGCAGCAATCCACACCACAAAACATAGGGAACCTGTCACCTTGTAAAACGATATTTATTTGCAAATACAAGGTTAATATGGAGATTCATAGACTAGCAATGTTATCCAGCCGTCTTACTGAAAATAAATTAAACACATTCTCACACTAATGCTCTTTGCAGTTTTGCAAAACGACAATGCATTCTTCAAATTGGGAAAAATACATTCATGGTTAATAGAGCTGTCACTGTTTAACATATTGTTTTCTTGCAGAATTTATATTAGAATTTGGAAATGACATAAATGAATTATATAAGTGCCTCTGGGAGACTGTAGTGACTTTAGTCCCTAATTGCGAACACTTCATGCCATGTGAACTCAGAAATACATCAACATTTTTCCTTTCACAAGAATCATCTGTACATGGTAAGAATATACTTAAAATATATTTATAATATGTTTATGTTATTATTTAAATTTACATTATTTACCATAAATCTTATAATGTGTAGTATTTGTCATAGCATCAAATTGACTTTAAGGGAATCTGTCAGCAGGTTTTTGCTACCTCATCTGAAAGTAGCATGATGTAGGCAAAGAGACCCTGAATCAAAAGATATGTCACTGCAATTCTGTCAGATAATACTCAGTTTCTTCCTGAAAATGATTGCAATCACAGATTCTTTGGTATTATTATCTTCATTTAATTTGTCTTCAATGAAAAAACACAAAAGAGAATGAAGCAAAAAAGCAAAACATTGATCATTTCACACAAAACTCCAAAAATGGGCCAGACAAAAGTATTGGCACCCTCAGCCTAATACTTGGTTGCACAACCTTTAGCCAAAATAACTGCGATATAACCATCAATGCTTTTCTTACAATGCTCTGCTGGAATTTTAGACCATTCTTCTTTGGCAAACTGCTCCAGGTCCCTGATATTTGAAGGGTGCCTTCTCCAAACTGCCATTTTTAGATCTCTCCACAGGTGTTCTATGGCAGAGGTCCCCAACTCCAGTCCTCAAGGCCCACCAACTGTCCAGGTTTTCATTATTTCATTAGAAATTTGACAGTTGGTAATTCAATCTCCTGCACAGGTGGTGATTCCAATTGTCAACTGCCAAGGAAATCCTGAAAACATGCACTGTTGGTGGGCCTTGAGGCCTGGAGTTGGGGACCTCTGTTCTATGGGATTCAGGTCTGGACAACATTGCTGGCCACCTTAGAAGTCTCCAGTGCTTTCTCTCAAACCATTTTCTACTGCCTTTTGAAGTGTGTTTTGGGTCATTGTCCTGCTGGAAAACCCATGACCTCTGAGGGAGACCCAGATTTCTCACCCTGGGCCCTACATTATGCTGCAAAATTTGTTGGTAGTCTTCAGACTTCATAATGCCATGCACACGGTCAAGCAGTTCAGTGCCAGAGGCAGCAAAGCAACCCCAAAACATCAGGGAACCTCCGCCATGTTTGACTGTAGGGACCGTGTTCTTTTCTTTGAATGCCTCTTTTTTTCTCCTGTGAACTCTATGTTGATGCCTTTGCCCAAAAAGCTCTACTTTTGTCTCATCTGACCAGAGAACATTCTTCAAAAATGTTTTAGGCTTTCTCAGGTAAGTTTTGGCAATTTCCAGCCTGGCTTTTCTATGTCTCGGGGTAAGAAGTGGGGTCTTCCTGGGTATCCTACCATACAGTCCCTTTTCATTCAGACGCCGACGGATAGTACGGGTTGACACTGTTGTACCCTAGGACTGCAGGGCAGCTTGAACTTGTATGAATGTTAGTCGAGGTTCTTTATCCACCATCCGCACAATCTTGCGTTGAAATCTCTCGTCAATTTTTCTTTTCCGTCCACATCTAGGGAGGTTAGCCACAGTGCCATGGGCTTTAAACGTCTTGATGACACTGCGCACGGTAAACACAGGAACATTCAGGTCTTTGGAGATGGACTTGTAGCCTTGAGATTGCTCATGCTTCCCCACAATTTGGTTTCTCAAGTCCTCAGACAGTTCTTTGGTCTTCTTTCTTTTCTCCATGCTCAATGTGGTACACATAAGGACACAGGTTGAGTCAACTTTAATCCATGTCAACTGGCTGCAAGTGTGATTTAGTTATTGCCAACACCTGTTAGGTGCCACAGGTAAGTTACAGGTGCTGTTAATTAGACAAATTAGAGAAGCATCACATGATTTATCTAACAGTGCCAATACTTTTTTCCACCCCCTTTTTATGTTTGGTGTGGAATTAGATCCAATTTGGCTTTAGGACAATTCTTTTTGTGTTTTTTCATTGAAGACAAATTAAATGAAAATAATAATACCAAAGAATTTGTGATTGCAATCATTTTCAGGAAGAAACTGAGTATTATCTGACAGAATTGCAGGCGTGTCAATACTTTTGGGCACAACTGTAGACAGTTATCTGCTAATTGCAGTAAGTGGCATGATGGACTAGCTCACTTTGAGACGACCTAGTTCAGCAATAATAATCTACTAAAGCGAAAACAAACATTGCAGGTAAACAACAGCACACAGTATGATAAATATGTGGGTAAGCCCCTAGAGCATACTATCATCAGATTACATAGTGTGGCGCCCCTCTGGCGGGACGCCACAGGGAGGTACTGCACCACAGATAGGAGGTGTAGTGCCCCCCATAGACACAGGTAGTGGGGGGAACTGCAGAGTCTGTCTCTAAAACTACAACAAGCTCAGTCATATACACCTTAGCACCAGGGACTGTATATTCAGTAGGTCCCTGGGGGGTGGAGCTTAGCTGAGCAGGAGACGTGACGTCAGTGACAGTTGACACCAGCCAGTCAAACGGTGAGAGGAACTGAGAGAGGATGGACGCAGGTGAGATAGCATCTCTGACAGGAGGGTACCTCAAACCTAAAGAGGTACCCATACAAGAAAGGGGGCACCCAAGACTTGGTGACAGCCGTCTGGAGTGTCCAGGTCACCACCGGTATACCGGAACCGAGGTGGTTTGCCAGGTTTATCCCAAACCACTGACCGGCAGGCTGTGATCCTGATAAGAAGGAGTCACAGCACCCATCAAGAAGTCCAACATCTGTCTCATAGCTGGGTTCAAGGTGCTGACAAGTAAAAGAGACTTTAAGCAACAGACCGCGAGGACCAGAGACTAGACTTGTGAGTGGGGAAGTAAAGAGCCAAAAGAGCCCTTAAGAGCAGGACCGTGGAAAGAGTTGAAAGGTGTCTCAGACAGACTCTGTGGTGAACCTCAAAGCCTGTGGCAACTGACCCCTGGAAACTGCACTGTACCGTGTACCTTAAATAGGTAAAGCTCTGCCTGTGGGGAGCTGTACTAATCAAAGCTGCATAACCATCACCTCAGCGGCCGGCTGCAGCACTGGTAACCACATTACCAGGTACCACAGGTGACATCACATATAATAATCCCCCATCCCAAATAGTTTTCCCCTCAGCCATTGAGTGTCCAGGGCACGGGACCAGGACCCCACCAGCCGTGATCCCCATTGAAGTAGCAACCTGTCCCGGTATCCGAGTACCCCCTACCCTGTCGACCTTCTCAATAGCAAAAACCTGCTGATAGATTCCCTTTAAGGTTGTGTAATGTGATATTTTAAATTTTCAAACTAAAGGTAACACCCAGTTGTCAATTTATTCATAAATTACTAGGAAGAATAACAGGGGGACAGCACAACATAGACTGTTAAGAAAGAAAATGCTCCAGTTAAGTGATATTTCATTCAGTGAACTTTATTTTAAAAAATGGATAACTTTTAGGGTTTTCCTTTTATTTTTTAGAATCTATTTTTACTTGTTTTTAGTGTTTCTAATAGAAGTAACCTAGCTTTATTGCTTATAATGTGCTGCTATATATTAATATTACAGTATAATGTAAAATTAACCATTTCCAATGAAACCCTGTATCCAACCCCCATATCTAGCTTAGATGCACATGATGGTTCTATATCACACAAAATGGGATGTAATCAGTTTCTTGTGAATCAAATCAAGTGGGAAAACTAACATTGTTAATAAAGTCGTATTCTTAGATCATTTGTTAGGTGCATTAAGTTAAATGTGTTTTTCTAGTGACAGATGCCTTTTTCAGCTTTCCATTGGTTAATTGAACAGATTTGTACCATAATTGGCCATATCTTCACATATCTTCACATAACAACTGTACATTTATATATAATATTTTATTATTTATTAAAGGGGTTGCCTGGTCTTATGATATTAATTATCCTCAGGATAGTTCATCAATATCAGATTAATCGGGGTCCAACATCCAGTACCTTCATGATCAGAATCTGTTATTAATGCGAGAACCCATTGGATATATCAGGACACTAACAGGACAACCCCTTCTGATTCCACATGTGCCCCCCAGGTAAAATAATAGGGCCTGTATTCATCTCTTTTCCTTGTACCGCTCCAGTGCTGTCGGCAGTTCAGAGCTCACTTGCCACTCACTTCCTGTTGATAGCTCATTTGTTTCGAAGGTGGCTAGACAGAATTTGGCAATAATTGTATGCGGGGCTCCAGTGATGTACCAATGTCACATCACCCCTGAGGCACGGTCACGGACAGTGCTACAGAGGCACCAGCATGGAAGGTGAGTACAGGCTTTTTTATTTTACCTAGGGGGGACATGTTGAATCAGAAGGTGTTTTCCTAGTAGTGGACAACCTCTTTAATTAACACTTATGATGTTAACAACTTGTTGATTAGGTGACCAACAATACTGCTGCCTAAACAGCAGTGGCCGAGCATTCACAGTGATTACAAGCTCTTTTCTATTGAGCTTGTAAGCACTGCTTTGAAACTGGTGAAATCACTGGAGCATGCTGTTATCTTCTAAACTGGTTCAGCTTCAGCATTGGGCCTAAAAATGGAATTCTCTCAAGCATGGCTGCTAATATTAATAAACAGTAAATTGCAAAACTGCTTATTTTTACAAGTACAATCTAACACTCTTCTATAAAAATGTTTGTTGTATCTAAAGCTGATCCATTCAGATTTAGCAGAGCTGATCTGCATGACAACAGGAATTTCCAATGCATTCGGGCTCTGTTTATCAGAGTCAGTTGAGGAAGTTTTGGAACAGAGGGTTTTATCGGTGCAGCAGAGCTGAGGTTGACAAATACAACTCTGCTACAGTACTATATATATATATATATAACTAACTATGACATACAAAGCCATCCACTACCTGTCTTCTCCATACGTCTGTGACATGGTCTCCTGGCACTAACCTACACGCAACTTTTGATCCTCTCAAGATCTCCTTCTCTCCTCCCCTCTTATCTCTTCTTCTCACAACCACATACAAGATTTCTCCCGTGCTTCCCCCATACTCTGGAACTCTCTGCCCCAACACATCAGACTCTCGCCAACCATGGAAACCTTCAAAAGGAGCATGAAGACCCACCGCTTCCGAGAAGCCTATAACTGCAGTGATCCTCAGTCTACTGAACCACCGCACGACCAGCTCTACCTTTAGTATCCTCGCCCATCCCTTGTAGACTGTGAGCGCTCGCGAGCAGGGTCCTCCCTCCTTCTGTACTTGTGTGTGCCCAGTATTGTTCATGTTTATTATACTTGTCTATGTATGCCGGGTGTCCCTGTTCAAATGTAAATCGCCATGGGATAAATGGCGCTATAATAATTAATAATAATAATAATAATAATAATAATAATATAATATAGAGATATAGAAATTTTTTAATTAAGGAGGTCAATAATATTCCTGACATTTTCCTTAAACCAGGTCCGCTAACTTCTCCTTCTGCTTGCTGAGCTATTGAACGCAGACCCACAATGGCTAGGTCAGGGAGCTTAGAGGGTGTGGGTGTGGGTGTGTGGGGTAAAAAACTGGAGCAAGGACCTGAAGTACCATACAATCTGTGCTGTATGAGGAGCATCAAAGACCAGGACAATGTGGGTGGACAAGAGGATGTGGTGGCATTCTGGGCAAGAGACTACTCTCACGTACCCCTTGACCAGATCTGCCAAGGACAGGTCATTATCTTTATAAAGCCAGAGAACAATATTTACTTCTGTAATTTTGTTTTCCCAAGTTATAAGGAAAGACATCCTCTCTGTTGGGTTGATACCAATGCGATCTGGTGTCATTGAGGATTATGCTGGAGATCTGATAAAGCAACTACCAGTATTACGCAGGTACACACATTTATAGATGTATTATTTGTGCTACTCCCTTTTATGACAGATATGAAATTGATTTATTTTTAATTTAATTGCTTTATTATTTAGCGATGACCCACGAATTCCTATCTTGAAGAACACAGAAATATACGATGAACTTTGGCACTGGCACATACACCGCCCTCTAAGTGATGACTATGACAGAACCAAGTGTGAACGTGACGGTAACAAACATTTTTATTGCTTTCAATATGAGAAACAAAATACTAATTTTTGATGTTTTAAAGATTCTATTGTGTAATTCCAGTCTGCAACTTTTTTGAGCAATCTTATCACAGGATGAGGTTTTTGACTATTTGGCCCATTTTTGTAGTAATTTTTCATTACAATTTTGTTAGTATTTCTCAATAACCTTTTTATTTGGCCAGATGTTACTTTAAAGTCTACAGTGCAATATTGAATGTACTATATGCAAAATAAAATTATGGGGAGGGGGCACTTTTCTTTTGACATTTATTTGAATGCATTCAATTTTTTTTTCTCTGCTAATTGTAAGTCTCTTATTATAGTCTGGGATATCTCAAGACCACAAAGTATGATACTTAGGCTACATTCAGATACGCTATTTTTGATCCGTTTTTTGCAGTGCAGAAAACGGATCAATCAAATGGAATCCCAGCAAAGTCAATGGGTTTTCACTTTTTGCCACTTAGACAGGAAATTTGTGGTGTGATCCATTTTTTTCCTGAAAAAGTCATCCATCAAAAAAAGGGCATGTCAGTTTCTGTGGTGTTTTTCTTATCCACTTTTTCCATAGAGCACCATTCTAAATGGAAAAAGAAAACTCAACAGAAAAAATGGATCAAAAACGCACAAGGTGAAAAGGCGTTGCGCTTTTTTTTAGAAAGCGGATATGTTTTGCAGCTGAAAAAGGGTGCAAAAACGGTGCAAAAATGGTGTGTCTGAATGTGACCTTATGTTCACCTTTCTGGCTCCACTATTCTGCACCTTCCTCTGTCTGGACTTGGCGCATATTATCAGTGCTACAGATCACAATAACATTTTTGCATGACTTGCACCATGACCTTGGAACACAAGTGAGGAAAAGTCCCAGGCTTCATCAGAGCTGGAAGTCCTGACCTAGCATAAGGGGCTAAAGGCCACGTTACACACACAGATATCTGGGCAGATATTGTTCGCAGATCTCTGGTTGCAGTGAAATCATGGACACATTGTTCCATTTGTACACAGCCATAAAATAGAACAATGTGTCCATGATTTCACTGCAACCAGAGATCTGTGACCAATATCTGAACAGATATCTGTGTGTGTAACGTGGCCTTAAGTGGTGGTGGTAAGAAGATGCGCCTAGTATTGGCAGAGAACAGTGCATAGTGGAGGGGTTGAAAAGGTGAGCAAAAGGTAAATATATTTTTTGTACCGTTTGATATATTCTTATGGTTCAGCAAATGGCGGGTGTGGATTTGTGCAGTATTCAAATAGAATTTAATTCCACTCAAATATATCCACTTATCTCTTCATACCATACCGTTCTGGAATGTTTCCCATAGTCTACTTTATAGGAATTGATAAATTGATTAAAAAAAAACACATTTCAAAGGGGTTTTTGGGGCACACAGATTATTAAATGTACCGTTACTCACAGAGATATCTGTGTAGACATTGCTTGCAACTCACTGGTTGCAGTGAAATCATGGACACATTGATACATTTGTACATGGCAACAAAATAGAACAATGTGTCCATGATTTCACTGCAACCAGTGAGTTGCAAGCAATATATCTCTGTGTGTAACGGTACCTTAAAATATTGTAAAACATACAAAAAATGAAGAGTCTTCATAATTTAATTGCTGTTAAAAAATGTCTCTGACTTTGGATGGAGGGGATGGCTCTGGGTACATTATAATAAATTGATATATTATATGAAACATTGTTCACCTACAGTGCACTATTCCTATGTGGTTGTATGGTTTGCAGCTGTAACATAATTGAGTGCAGGATAATCAATGCAGAGTTAGGAGGAAGACATTAAGTAGGCAGTCATTTATCCATCTTGAGACCCTAAAGGAGTCTCAGGATGGTGCATTGTAAATGGAGTGGGCAGTGAATGAGTGGGCTGTTAGATAGTGCACTGCCTTCTGGAAAATTTCGTCTAATGGTACTGAAAGAGAGTTGGCAGGATGTTCATAGTATAAACAACAATAAACAAATAAAAAAAATAAAAATCACAAGAATGGCTGCAGGAGCTGAAAAAGAGGTAAGAAAAAAAGAAAATAAACAGTGAGGTAAGGGACAAACATTAAAAAAAATACTTAAATATATTGTTAAAAAGCCTGCCGATTTGTACAGGCATCTAAAACATTGTATGAAAACTATTGAGAAAATGTATCAAGTTGTGTGTGCCAGTTTCATAGTGAAAAAGAAGAATCATTTTGCACAAACAAATGTACTACTTTTTTCAATTTTTTCCAGCTCTTACCGAATTTCTAAACCAGAGTTTGCTTGTAGTGTAAGGGCCACTTTACACACACCAACTTATCTGTCCAACTTCTGAACTGGTTGCAGTGAAATCATGGACACATTGCTCCATTTTGTGGCTGTGTACAAATAGAACTGTGTGTCCATGATTTCACTGCAACCAGTAAGTTGTTCAGAAGTTGGACAGATAAGTTGGTGTGTGTAAAGTGGCCATTAGGTTTAGTTCAAAATAGTGTAATAAAAATAATTGTATCTACAGACGAAAATACTTTTAGTTCATGTGCAAATGCAACTTTCTATAGGCCATATATTTTTGGCCCTCTCTATAATATTTAAAATAATAGAATTCCTTTATTCTATTTTTTTATTATTTTGTTTTTCATTCTGACAGACATTACAAAGGATAGGAAGTCATCACTACGAGACTATCAAAAACTGCAGACTTTTCAACATTTTTACGGACAAACGTTAGGTGTGAAAACCGCAAAGAAGATAATATTGCAGAGTGATCAATCAGAAGAAAAAAGTTCAGCTCATAAGACTGTTGTAAGGAAAAAAGAGCCGCTGGTGAGTTAAAGTAAGGCGGCCATCACACGCTTCAATATCGATATCGATATTGTTAGCGATCACATGCACGCGCGATCGCTAACAATATCGTTCACATCGCTGGTGAGCTGTCACACAGGCAGACTCACCAGCGATGTGGACCAGCGAGATCGCTGGTAACTATGGTACACATCGGGTTACTAGGCGCCGCGCGGCGCTTAGTAACCCGATGTTTACCATAGATACCATCTCCCAGCATAGGCTCTGCCGCTGGGAGATCGTTCATCGTGGTGTCACACACAACGATGAGGCAGATTGATCAAGCGATTATCGCTTGATATGAGATCCGGCTCACCAATCTGCGATCACACAATCAAGCGATTTTACAGTGTAAAATCGCTTGATTGCACGCAGCGATGCACAAACGATATCGCTTAAGCGATCAAAAAGCAGATCGCTTAAGTGATATCGTGCATTAAATTGATGCGTGTGACGGCCGCCTAACACATATTGCAAAACTGTATGCAAGATATTTTTATATGTGTAGATAGTACAGCCAGTGATTTTTTTTTTACAACTTGACAAGCAGAGTCAAAAGTATTATTAAAACCATTTGTATCAAAAATAAGTGTTTATCCTACAGTAGCTGCTTGGGTTGTGAGAAAAAAAATCACTCATGAAAAAATGCATTAAGCCCTATTTTAAATCTATGGATTTACATACGAGGGCATAACATAAACATGTTTCCCTTAGAACAGGGGTGCACAAAATGTTTTGGTTCAAGGGCCACAGTCTCATACTGAATCAAACTGAATAGTAGCAAAAAAGTTTTAAGGGGTACTTAAATGAATGCATCGCCAGAATAATTATTAGTACATTAATACATCATCAGAACCAATTGTTAAATATTTGGGATAGATTGTGAGAGTTTAGGATGAAAAAAAATCAGTGGGACACACTCAAATCATCATCATAGTCTCAAACTAAGTTTGGATTGCTATATAATCAGAGCTATCATCGGTACATGAATGCAGCACCAGAACCACTGTCAGTACATGAATGCAATGCCAAAACCACCATCAGAATATGAAAGCAACACAAGAACCCCTGTCAGCACATCACCAGAAGAACCGTCAATACATGAATAGATCACCAACTTTAGTACAGTGATCAATTGCAGTTTCAGGAAAGCCCCCACATACATTTGTATCATGTGAACCTGGAACTTTCAGCGGATCCTTAACCCCTTCACAACCAAGGACAAAGCAGTTTGCTCAAAAAGCAAGTTAGTTCCTGACCAAAGATGAATCAGTTTGTCCTGATGCAAATACAGCATTCTGGCCGCAGCAAGCTCTGCAACTTGATCATCCTAAAAGCCGGGGATCAAAGCTCAATCTTGGGAAGGGGGTGGCATTGCCACCCTGCAATCATGATCGCCCTGATTGGCTGTTCAATTCTGAACAGCCAATCTGAAATGGTGGATGTCTTCGAGTTGTTGTGATCACTTCCATCAGCATGGCAAATGCCTGGTCCCCTCAGCCTTATCCTGTCGATGGAGGCTGAGGAAATGCTGTGTCATACAGCTAGGGATGATCGACGTGCCTTCATGGTTGTGTCATCCCATAACTGCTGTGATCAGTATCGATCACAGCAGTTAGGGTACTGGGAGAGGGATCACGTGCTCTCACTTCTGTCCCCACGCTGATCGGTCCACTGCAATGTAATTGTGAAGCTCGATCATCGGCATGGTGACCTGACATTGACATGGCAACTTGATGTTACTATGGTGACAATCGGTTACCTTACCAAAGGTTAAGAGGTGATATGATCTCTGGGACTTGTGTCTGCAGCACTGACAGCTGAACTTTATAACAATCAGATTATTGTGATGTCCCATAAAGGGATTTAGTAAAAAGGTAAAAAAAAAATGTAAAAAGGTTAAAATAAAGCAAAATATACTACCGTGTTTCCCCGAAAGTAAGCCTCCCCCGATTGTAAGGCCGCCTAGGGGAAAAGGGGGGCCTGCTAATGTAAGGCCTCCCCCGAATATAAGGCCTTACAACCGGGGGGGGCTAATGTAAGGCCCCCCCTGCTGCTGCTTACATCTTACCCTCCAGCGTCTTCTTGCAGCAGCCAGCGCGTCGGTCCTCCGGTCCCGTCTTCAGCGGTCTCCCGGATCATGTGACCGGCCGGTCGCACTAGCAATGACGTCATGCGCTGCGACGGGTCACATGATCCGGGAAACAGCTGAAGACGGGAACGGAGGACGGACGTGCTGGCTGCTGCAAGAAGACGCTGGAGGGTAAGATGTAAGCAGCAGCAGGGGGGCCTCAGAGCTGGGGGGCAGTGTGCCAGCAGGAGGGGGGCTGTATCCACACTGTTGGGGCCTGTATACCCTGTATACCACACTGCTGGGCTGTATACCACACTGCTGAGCTGTATACCACACTGCTGAGCTGTATACCACACTGCTGGGCTGTATACCACACTGCTGGGCTGTATACCACACTGCTGGGCTGTATACCACACTGCTGAGCTGTATATCACACTGCTGGGCTGTATACCACACTGCTGAGCTGTATATCACACTGCTGGGCTGTATACCACACTGCTGGGCTGTATACCACACTGCTGGGGCTGTATCCACACTGTTGGGGCCTGTATACCTTGTGTACCACACTGCTGGGCTGTGTACCACACTGCTGGGGGCTGTATACCTGTGCTGGGGGCTGTATACCGAGGTGGCGGTCTGCTGTATTTCCCACCCTCGGCTTATACATGAGTATATACGGTGTGTGTGTGTGTGTATGTGAGTAGGCTGGGGTTGCCAATATAAGACCCCCCCCGAAAGTAAGACAGGGGGCCACTTTTGGCCCCCCAAAAAATGTAAGACAGGGTCTTACTTTTGGGGAAACACGGTAGTGTAAAGATAAATACTGTAAATAAAAAACAATCGTGTAGGGCTTTGCTGTATTTTTTATTCTCAGCGTAGATAAAGCAGAATGCTATAGGCTACCACCCATAGTTGCTTGGCTTTACCTTGGCTGGTAATCAAAAATACAGGGAAGCCCATTATTTTTTTACAATTATTTAAATAAATAATTAAAAAAAATGTGTGGGCTACCCTCTATTTTTGATTCCTAGCCAAAAACCAGGTAGCTGAAGGCTGGTATTCTCAACGTGGTGATGCCCATAATTATTAGGTTCCACAGGATTAAAGAATAGCAGCCCACAACTGCCCCAGAAATTGGCACATTCATTAGAAGCGCCAATTCCTGGTGCTTTACCCATCTCTTCCTGATGCCCTCGTGTATTGGAATCGGGGTGATAGAAGGGTTTAATGACAGCTGAATATTGACAGCTTGTTATAAAGCCCAGATTGGTAATGTTCAGATCTCTATGAGACCCGCCAATTATATCAATCCTGTAAGTAAATAGTTAAAAAACACACCACACAGAGGAAAATAATTTATTTGAAATAAAACAGAAAAAAATCCTTTGTTTGAAATGAAACACACAGACAACCCTCATTTTACCATTTATTACCCCACACATATGTTCAGACGATTTACATACATGGTCCGACAGGAACCCATTGAAGCGCCAGAGGGCATGAAATGACCGCTGTTTGTACTGAAATCCCCCGTCTATTTTATGTCTCACATTTTGTACAATAAAGAAAAATAAAGATCGTCTGCTAAACCGGTGAGTGCTACTCTTTCCCTCTCCAAATGTAAAAATTCCCACCATGTACTAGAATTAACTCTTTTCGTTCTGATGGGATTGCAGTTTGGTCCTTCTCGCCTCTCCCCGCCATCCGTCCTGCCTCTTTTTCTGAGTGATATCTGAATCGCGGCCTGCACAGAGGCTTCTCTGCTCTGGATCACTGTGTGCTTTGGCAGAGCCCATAGTAGTTTGCGCATGCGCGGAAGAGTTTTAGGCTCTGCCTGCGTTAGGGCAGAGCACAGTGTGCAGGCACAATCCAGGGAAGCCTCTGAGCAGTTTCATATATCATTCAGAAGACGAGGCTATTAGACAGAGAGGACAGATGAAACAGACGGCGAGGAGACGCAGGACAGATCCAACTGCAATCAAACCCGTCGGACCGGAAACAGGTAATTATAATAGAGGCGGAAAGTTTTTAAAACGTATTTATTTGGTGTACAGGGGAAGTCAGGGCATAATAGCCATCTTCTTAAAATGCAGCATAGGTGCTAATGAAGGGGGCACTTTTAGTTTTAAACACACAAATCTGATGGCAGGTTCACTTTATTTATTATTTAATAAAAGGCTAGGTTAAATGCAGAAGTGTTGTGAAAAATGCACTTATTGCTTCCATGGGAATTAAGTGGGCAAATAGAATCCAGGTGCTTCTAATTAAATGCCATTGATAAACTTCTTAACGACTGTCAATACACATTAACATGCCAATATAAAAAATGCACTAAATGCTGCCAAGTAATGTAAAATAATTTATTAATGCTGGTTATTACAAGGCAAACAAAGTGACTAAGAGTAAATAATAAAGTGACAACGTGCGACTAAGTACAAAGAGTATGACCTTTACAGGACGTGTAACAGCGGTTACTGTAAGCAATTACATGGTGTAGGTACACTCAGTTCAATATCCATACTTAATCCCTTCCTTCCAATCCCATCATAATATTTTTGGTTACCTACCAGTTAATGTGTCCAATATAGGATTGGACAGGGATAAGGTGTAGCAGTTTAGTATGGGCTTGGTTAAAAGCTGCATAAACCAGGGTTGGAGGTGTCTCCATCTCCCACCTCCCATTCCCATGGGTATTACAGATATCAACCCACTAACCCGTATGACTAAGTGCAGTATTAATACAGAACCTACCCATCACTTTATGCTCAGACACTTCTGTGGCCAGGTCCAGGGACGCCCCGACGCGTTTCCCTTAATAGCTTCTTCAGGGGGCCCCCTGGAGGTGGGAGATGGAGACACCTCCAACCCTGGTTTATGCAGCTTTTAACCAAGCCCATACTAAACTGCTAAATCATATCCCTGTCCAATCCTATATTGGACACATTAACTGGTAGGCAACCAAAAATATTATTATGGGATTGGAAGGAATGGATTAAGGGATATTGAACTGAGTGTACCTACACCATGTAATTGCTTACAGTAACCGCCGTTACAAGTCCTGTAAAGGTCATACTCTTTGTACTGAGTCGCACGTTGTCACTTTATTATTTTCTCTTAGTCACTTTGTTTACCTTTTAATAACCAGCATTAATAAATTATTTTTGCATTACTTGGCAGCATTTAGTGCATTTTTTATATTGGCATAAATTCTCCAGGAGATAGAGTTCTGTAAGTGTAAATGATGGATAGGAGAAGCCATTATATTTCAAAATATTGTCCATATGGGGCTCATTTAGTAATACACATTAACATGGTGGCGGTTAAGGAGCCTAATGTCCTTTTTGCCATTGGAGAAAAATTTAATAGCGTGCCCTTGAGGGTGAGTGAAGATCTTGTGGCTGTACATGACAGATGACACTTGCAGGCATCGGCCCTGACCAGTTTTAGAACCTATTAGGGAAATTACCCCCTTACACAATGCTTTGATTGACAGCAGTATCTAGGTGGTTAAAATGGGTTAAAAGAGCACCTTTGACTCTTTGCTTAACAATTGTGGGTGCTTCCTGTTGCCATTGTACCCGAATGTCAGTTGATGACCCTAGGCTATGGCGACCTCTTAGATCCTGCTATTGCTATAAGTCAGTGAGTTACTTACAGGTCCTGCATTGCAGGACACAAGTTCTGTAGCGCATAAGACCAATGTTCAAAGTGGAAAATATTCATGTCTTACAGTGGCAACTAAGTGAAAAAAAAGTGAACTAAAACATACAGTTGTGGCCAAAAGTATTGACACCCCTGCAATTCTGTCAGATAATATTCAGTTTCTTCCTGAAAATGATTGTAATCACAAATTCTTTGGTATTATTATCTTCATTTAATTTGTCTTCAATGAAAAAACGCAAAAAGAATTGTCCTAAAGCCAAATTGGATATAATTCCACACCAAACATAAAAAAGGGGGTGGACAAAAGTATTGGCACTGTTAGAAAAATCATGTGATGCTTCTCTAATTTGGGTAATTAACAGCACGTGTAACTTACCTGTGGCACCTAACAGGTATTGGCAATAACTAAATCACACCTGCAGCCAGTTGACATGGATTAAAGTTGACTCAACCTCTGTCCTGTGTCCTTGTGTGTACCACATTGAGCATGGAGAAAGGAAAGAAGACCAAAGAACTGTCTGAGGACTTGAGAAACCAAATTGTGAGGAAGCATGAGCAATTTCAAGGCTACAAGTCCATCTCCAAAGACCTGAATGTTCCTGTGTCTACCGTGCGCATTGTCATCAAGAAGTTTAAAGCCCATGGCACTGTGGCTAACCTCCCTAGATGTGGACGGAAAAGAAAAATTGACGAGAGAATTCAATGCAAGATTGTGCGGATGGTGGATAAAGAATCTTGACTAACATCCAAACAAGTTCAAGCTGCCCTGCAGTCCGAGGGTACAACAGTGTCAACCCGTACTATCCATCGGCGTCTGAATGAAAAGGGACTGTATGGTAGGATATTCAGGAAGACCCCACTTCTTACCCCGAGACATAAAAAAGCCAGGCTGGAGTTTGCCAAAACTTACCTGAGAAAGCCTAAAACGTTTTGGAAGAATGTTCTCTGGTCAGATGAGACAAAAGTAGAGCTTTTTGGGCAAAGGCATCAACATAGAGTTTCCAGGAGAAATAAAAAGGCATTCAAAGAAAAGAACACGGTCCCTACAGTCAAACATGGCAGAGGTTCCCTGATGTTTTCGGGTTGCTTTGCTGCCTATGGCACTGGACTGCTTGACCGTGTGCATGGCATTATGAAGTCTGAAGACTACCAACAGATTTTGCAGCATAATGTAGGGCCTAGTGTGAGAAAGCTGGGTCTCCCTCAGAGGTCATGGGTCTTCCAGCAGGACAATGACCCAAAACACACTTCAAAAAGCACTAGAAAATGGTTTGAGAGAAAGCACTGGAGACTTCTAAGGTGGCCAGCAATGAGTCCAGACCTGAATCCCATAGAACACCTGTGGAAAGATCTAAAAATGGCAGTTTGGAGAAGGCACCCTTCAAATATCAGAGACCTGGAGCAGTTTGCCAAAGAAGAATGGTCTAAAATTCCAGCAGAGCATTGTAAGAAACTCATTGATAGTTACCGGAAGCAGTTGATCGCAGTCATTTTGGCTAAAAGTTGTGCATCCAAGTATTAGGCTGAGGGTGCCAATACTTTTGTCTGGCCCATTTTTGGAGTTTTGTGTGAAATGATCAATGTTTTGCTTTTTGCTTCATTCTCTTTTGTGTTTTTTCATTGAAGACAAATTAAATGAAGATAATAATACCAAAGAATTTGTGATTGCAATCATTTTCAGGAAGAAACTGAGTATTATCTGACAGAATTGCAGGGGTGTCAATACTTTTGGAAACAACTGTAAAAGAGTAAAAAAAAACACACAAAAACTTGTTTCGCCACTAAAAATGCAACCTTTGTGTTTAAAAAAATAAACAAAAAAGTACACATAATTGATATCGGCATGTCCAAAACAACTGTGATGCAGAAGCTTGCTGCATTGCCAATATGTTTGCTGGTGGTAGGACTGACCAGGCACTTACTTCTCCAGAGGTGTGTCACTTCTCATATAAGTTGACTCCCTCCTGATCACATGGTGTCTGATGCAAGGAAGGTATGTAATGTCAGACACTCCTGTAGACCAGGTTTCCTGTTTGTTCCATGCGCCTCCTGTTTGTTCCATGTACGTCAGGAGCTGGCTGGAGCTCCTGAAAGTCCAGGAAGCTACTGAGGGTCTGGAAAAATCATGAGGGTCTGGACTAGCGACAGGACCAATATGAGGCCAATCTGTGAAGCCTGCAAATCTGCTATTGTATGTGTAATTATACTCGCGCATCCCTACTTAAGAGGTGACTGCCGTGTGCTGCACTGAGGAGTCACTAAACTGTGGTAGCCCTGCACAAGACTAGAAACGAGACTTACGGATCCCAGGCAGACCGCGAGGACCGTGAAACAAGAAGAATACTACGTCTCATTGATCCGGCCTGGAGAAGAGTGCACCACCCAATTAGACTGTTGGGGATCTGGACCTGTGTCCCCAAAATCACTGTGTTTTTTTTTGATGGTGCACACCTTAGGGTATAGTGTAGGCCTCCATAGTAAGAACACGGTAGCCATGTGGCCCATCTATCAGAGGCCAGTGAGGTTATACGTAGAGTAGCATTATACATTGCCATTGTTTGTATTTACCTGTGTGATATTGATCCTGTAATAGTTTGAGCACCGCGCTATTGAGCGGCCCAGCTAGAGAATACAAAACTTTGTTAAATCATTTTTGCCACTGCACCCCGCTGTTTAAACGTGCCTTAACCACATCATTCCCTGCATGTTAATAAATTCACCCTTTTTTATTTACACCTCGTCTTGTGTACCTTATTTCACTCTGCACTGCGGTGATCCCCCAGCCATCACTTAATAATAAACCAGAAATGGACATATTATAATGGAAAGCACTATCGCTGCCCTAATACCCTCAACGAGCACTATCTCTCACAACCCAATCTATAAAACCTTCTTTTTATTTTTCCCGTACGATGAATACCGTAAAGATAAAATAATTAAAATTCCACGCAAAAAGTCAATTTTTCATCCTTCTTACACACAAATCATTGAATAAAAAGTAATCATATTTATTTATTTGATCAATAGCATATACAGGGTGTTCATAAAGTAACTATGCAGTGGTTAACACTTGGCAGAATGAAGGTGTGGAAACTTCCTGTCCACTCCTGTTGTGTCCCACTTAACAAGGTCGCTACTGCAGCGTCACACAGTGTTTTCCACAGTCCTCATCACTGTTCTGCAATCTAACCGGACCGGCGGACAAATATACTGTTTATTAGTACTTATAACAACACCACACTGCACTGCATAGTTACTTTATGAACACCCTGTATATGGTACAGATGTTGAATTTTTATTCTTTTCTCTGTTTTTATATATTATAAAGGCTATTCCCTAGTATTATTGCTATAGATACACTATTAACCTTCTACTTATATTCGTCCTTTAGTTATTGTAGGTCTGTTGTCTGCTGTGAGCACATCAGATGATTTCAGGTGTGGGCTTTCCCTTTGATGTGTCTGTACAGGTTTCGCTCGGACACTCTTTCTGGATAGGCTGGTTTCACGCTTGCATATTTTTCAATCCGTGTGCATGCATGTTAAACCTGCATCTCCCTGGAAATGTACAGACCCCCACGGAACTGTGAAAACGAATGCCAATGGATGCCCATGCAACGTTATTTACACGGATCCATCAACATCCATTGGCATTCGTTTGCATCAGTGTGTACTTTTTTTGACATATCCATTTGAAATGTAAACATTCCCTGGTGGGCATGTCATATGAAAACTTGCTTCCGAGCATACTCAGTCCCGCAAAATGGATCCTTGCACACGGAAGCACATGGATCCGTGTTGTCCTGGATCTTTTCTCCGTAAAGCTAAATTTTAATCCCAGGTGCATAGTCACAGATCCGTGCGTTTCTGTGTGTCCACGTGTTTTTGATGTGACAAAAAACCGCAATATTTTGCGTTTTTTGGTGCCGTAAAAAATATGCAGACACATGGATCCATGGGAAAACGGTGACAATTGAATGCAAATGTAAGTCCCATCTGTCACCCTTGAAAGACAATGGAGAAGAAAACGGATCCATGGGCATCAATTTTCACATGGATTCACACAGATTGCAAAATATCCAAGTGTGAAATCAGCCTTATGTGTGCATTTTTGGCTTACTTTCCAGATTTCAGGTGGTCTTACCCCCTACAGTGACACGTGTGGGGGACCACCCTTTTACATCTCCCTGTCTGTCGTCGTGATGTTTCGCCACTTGCAGATGATGAGAATGATGGATGGGATATGAAGTGCCAGTCATCTCTATAGTTATCCCAGTTTGAGCGCATGGTACATCTCTAGGGGTGTGGTTACTGCTACCCACACTGATTGCTATTAGGTTTCAGACCTGTATATAGATATACTTGTGAGGTTTATGACCACTCCCAGAAAATGGCAGGATGCCGAAACTCGAGTCGGAGTGTCTTGGTGTACTATGTAGCAATCTGTGTGGCAGCAAGTCTTAGTTTTTGGTGTCCCCCTTCTTCTTATTTCTATACCCTGTTCTGTATACCTTCACCTTATTGGATTTTATTCCCGGATATATCATGTAGTGGCTACATTTCACTATTTGATTCTTGAGTGTTTTTTTTACGCTGAGCTATTTAGGAGAGGGCTTTAATTGTTTTTTTTTGGTACAGTTTTCTTTTCATTATCAGTCCTACCGTACTTATCATGTGTATTATAATTTATTTAAAGCACTTGCCTGATATATTGATGATCTGTATGCAGGTTTTGTAGTATTATATATTCACTTGTCACTTTAAGTTATGATATTGGATGTATATGGTTTCATTTTTGAACTTTATTTATTTGTGCTCTTTCCACTTTAACACATTGTATTCATTTATATCTCATTTGACGGATACGATTATCATATATTTTCTCTGTACTTAGGGGGTTGTATTGAGTCTTTATTTTTATTGTATATTTACTGTACTTCAATCTGACCAAATTCTAATACACTGCTTCCACCTGTTGGTTCCCATTATTATATTTGTTTTAGATTTATTTTCTTACTATATATTTCTATATTTATTAAAGGTTTATAGATTGCATATACAGTAGTTGGCTCTTAGTGTACGTCTTTTTTGTAGGATTTTCAAGTTTTGGTACGGACCTTTAGATAATTTTCCATATTGATTTATTCCAGCACAATATATTAGTCATGTTATGTTATTTGTGTTGTGTGCTGCGACAGTATGTACTGTACTTTTTGCTTTATAAGACGCATCAGAATATAAAATGCACCCCAAATTTTGTGAAGAAAAAGAGAAAAAAAACAATTTTTAATGTTAAATAGAGTCCATCTTATAATCATGTATACGCCCCTCATGCTCGTATATATGTATGTACATATATATATATATAAATGTATATATAACCCCATACTATTGGATATATTTCCCCTGTGATGATGGCACATATAGCCCCCTGTGATGCATATACACCCCCCTATTCTTGATATGGCCTCCCCATCTCTGTGTATGACCCTCCATGCTGCTGCCCACACTAAAATAATAAATCCTTTGAACTTACCCTCCGGTGCTGCCCTCTGTTGCTCCCTGCTTGCCACACTTCCTGAGTCCTCCTGCATCCCCGGGGTAGCCGGTCATGTAATTGGCACAGTACAGTGATGTCATCACTGCGCGCCATGATCATGTGACCAGCTGCCTCGGGGATACAGGAGGACTCAGGAAGTGCGGCAAGCAGGAAGCAACAGAGGGCAGCGCCGGAGGGTAAGTTCAAAGGATTTATTATTTTAGTGTGGGCAGCAGCATGGAGGGCCATACACAGTGATGTGGAGGCCATATCCAGAATGGGGGTGACTGCAGGCACATGTAATATGTACCGCTTACCCCATCCATCTCTCCGTGGCTTCAGCACCGAGGTGATGGACAGAGGGTGCAGTGCATATTACATGGGGCTAATGAGCTGAAGCATGTGACATGGGCTACCTCTGCAGCCAGCAGCCAGCCGCCCCAGCCCCCAGACACCGCTCCAGAGCCGCCCCCCACTCCTCAACAGTTCAGGACAGTATATTCGGATTATAAAATGCACCCCCCACTCTCCCCCAAAATTTGGGGGAACAAAAGTGTGTCTTATAATCAGAAAAATACGGTAACTCAAGACACGAGTACTGCAGTGTATGAGAGCAATGATCAAAATAATAAATATCCATGTCCCACAGTGGCACTAAGTGAAAAAAAGTGAACTAAAATATGTAAAAAAAAAACACAAAAAACACAAACAAATCACAAAAACGTGTTTCCCCACTATAAATGGGGCTTTTGTGTTAAAAAATAAACAAAAAAAGTACATCCATCTATAAAACAGTCTTTTTTATTAGAGATTCCTAATGTTGGTATGTCAGGAAAATATGAATTCTTGTCAGTGTTTTAATAAAATGTTTGAAAAGACAGCCAAAGATTTCTTACTTCTCTGCCCCTTGTTCGTTCGTAGGGGAGATACATAGATCTCTGCGCTGCTTCCTCCCAGTCAAGAATTTTTACGACAAGCCATAAAATTCTGAGCTAAGCAGAACTCATAGCTAGTCTAATCTGGTTTTGTTCTTGTGGTATTCCTTTGTCTTAACTTATAGTCTTTTAACGTAAATTGTCACTTCAGTGAGGAAGTGGAAAACTCCAATGCCACTCAATAAGGGTAGCAATGCTTAAAGAGGACCTGTCACCCCCCTGCTGCATGGCAATCTAAATGTAGCGCTGAATGCAGCATGTCTGCTGCATTCAGGGAAGGAGGTCCCCATGTGTCTGTGTGCTGTGTACCCCGAAATATAGCCTTTGTAAAACTTACGGTTAGAAGGCATGGAGGCAGTCACTGTGGCTGGAGGGAGCTTGATTGACTATGGCCATTCCATCCCCCACTGCCTCTTCGAAACAAAGTGGGTAACAAATTGTGGAGTCCAATTTTTCCTGTTACCTCTTGAAAATGTGAAACATTTGGAGATTAATTATTATTTTAATTTAAATGAATATTTTTTATATGATGACCTTATGTTATCAAATTTTGTGATGTACTTATAGTTTCAAAATGCTCACTAAAACCTGGATAAAATCCTTAAGATATGTAGTTTCCAAAATGTTGTCACTTGTGTGGGGTTTCTGCTGTTTAAATACTTTAGAGGCCCTAGAATTAAGGCTACTGCCTGCAATCTATTTCAGCCAAAGTTGTGTGTTCCTTCCATTCGTACAAACAGATTTCTGACCAAATCTGTTGTATTGGCAGTGCACACTCATAAGAAAATGGGTAAAAATGGTGGGGTTCATTTTTATGTGATATCCTTTCTAAAAGTGAAAAAATTGGGGCTAAAGCAACATTTTAGAAGAAAAATGACAATTTATTTTTCATTAATAATTTAAAGAAGACTGGCACACCTACAGGTTCAGGTGGTAGCTGGACAAAAGCTATATGTATTAGAAAGTGATCCGCTGCACACTAAACATAATATATGACATAATGAAGTGTTTGACTAACATATAAGAAACTAATGCAAATTTTGAAGATGAAAATTGACATTGCAGAAACTGCTTCAGGAAACAACATGAACAATGAGAATCTTAGTTAATGCATTGGCCATTGCATATTAAGCCCGATAACCATACGCCAAGGTGTTCTCATGTATATCGGGTCCCTGTATCCCTTACCTTATGCCTCTGTCTGTGGTGCAAATGCTTATGAGGACTCTAGCCTCTGAGTGCAATTTTAAACCTACGTGTATGGGTGTGGTATGAGGTTGGACTACAATAAGATGGTGGAAAAAACATGGCTAATCTTGACTAGGCTATTTGGGGAAGGGTGCTCAGTCAAAAACAGCAATATAATAATTTAAAGAAGACTGGCACACCTACAGGTTCAGGAGCTAGCTGGAAAAAAACTATATGTATTAGAAAGTGATCCGCTGCACACTAAACACAATATATGACATAATTATTATTATTATTATTATTATTTATTTATATAGCGCCATAATATTCCATGGCGCTTTACATGTTAGAGGGCAGACTAGGACAAGTAACATAGTAACAATACAAGTAACAATGGCTGTGGACAATTCTAACATACAGATACAATAGGGGAGAAGATCCTGTACGCGAGGGGTCACAGTCTATGAGGGGCGGGTGGGAATATAGTAGGAGGGTTGAGGTGTTGGTCGTGAAGCGGTGCGGTGGACTGGGTCTCATTGCAGGTTGTAGGCTTGGTGGAAGAGTTGGGTTTTCAGGCCTCTTTTGAAGGAACCCAGGGTAGGGGAATGCCTGATGTGGTGGGGCAGCGAATTCCAGAGTATGGGTGATGCACGGGAGAAGTCCTGTACGCGGTTGTGCAAAGAGGAGATGAAGGGGGTGTAGAGGAGGAGTTCTTGGGAGGATCGCAGGTTGCGTGAGGGTAGGTATCGGGAGACCATGTCAGAGATGTATGAAGGGGACAGGTTGTGGATGGCTTTGTATGTCATGGTTAGTGTTTTAAACCGGGATCTCTGGGAAGCAGGGAGCCAGTGAAGGGCATGGCAGAGGGGGGAGACAGGGGAGTAGTGGGGAGACAGATGGATTAGGCGGGCAGCGGAATTCAGGATAGATTGGATAGGTGAAACAGAGGTAGCGGGGAGGCTGGTGAGCAGGAGGTTGCAGTAGTCAAGGTGGGAGATGATGAGAGTGTGAATAAGGGTTTTAGCGGTGTCGTGGTCAAGGAAAGTGCGGATCCGAGAGATGTTTTTGAGCTGGAGTTGGCAGGAGGTGGCGAGGGCTTGGATGAGGGCTTGAAGGAGAGGGAAGTATAAAGGATAATCCCAAGGCACTTGGCGTGGGGGACTGGGGAGAGAGAGCAGTCGTTGATGACAATGGATAGGTCGGGTAGTGAGGGTGAGCGGCTTGGGGGGAAGACGATGAATTTGGTTTTGTCCATGTTCAGCTTAAGGAAGGGAGCAGAGAACAAGGAGGAGATGGCAGACAGGCACTGCGGGATTTTGGATAGTAGGGAGGTGATGTCAGGTCCAGATAGGTAGATTTGGGTGTCGTCGGCGTAGAAGTGGTACTGGAGGCCATGGGACTCAATGAGTTTCCCTAGGCCAAGAGTGTAGATTGAGAAGAGTAATGGTCCTAGCACTGAGACCTGGGGGACCCCGACAGATAGGGGGTAGGCTGAGGAGGATGTGTGGGAGTGGGTGACACTGAAGGTCCTGTCCGTTAAGTATGAGGAGATCCAGGAGAGGGCAAGGTCCGTGATGCCAAGAGATTCCAGGATTTGAAGTAGAAGGGAGTGGTCAACAGTGTCGAAGGCGGCGGACAGGTCAAGGAGGAGGAGGACAGAGTAGTGGCGCTTAGTTTTGGCAGTCAGTAGGTCATTGGTGACTTTGGCCAGTGCTGTTTCCGTGGAGTGGCGTGGTCTGAAGCCGGATTGCAGGTGGTCGAAGAGGGAGCAGGAGGAGAGGTAAGAGGACAGCTCAGAGTGGACATGCTGTTCAAGCAGTTTAGAGGCGAAGGGGAGGAGAGAAATTGGGCGGTAGTTGGAGACAGCCGTGGGGTCAAGGGAGGGTTTTTTGCGGATGGGTGTGATCAAGGCATGTTTAAAGCTGAGGGGAATGTGCCTTTGGTGAGTGATAGGTTGAAAAGATGAGTCAGGGCTGTGATGAAACGGAGGACAGGTTGGGAATGAGGTGGGATGGGAGCGGGTCGTGGGCACTGGTGGGGAGGTGGGATTTTGATAGGAGGGAGGAGAGCTGGTCTTCATTTATGGGGGGCAAGCAGTTGATGGAAGGAGAGGGCAGTATAGGCGAGAGGGGAGGCTGTGGGGACAGTGGATCAAAGCTGCCTCTGATTCTGTCAATTTTATCTTTGAAGTAGGAGGCAAAGTCTTCAGCAGAGATAAGGGGAGATGGAGGGGGAGCGGGCGGAGTAGGGAATTGAAGGTTTTGAAAAGTTGTTTGGGATTGTGGGCCAGGGAGGTTATTAGAGATGAGAAGAAGGTTTGTTTGGCGGTAGCAATAGCATTCTTGAAGGCGATGAGGGACTGTTGAACAGTGCAAAGTGCTCAGCGGAATGTGATTTTATCCATCGCCACCCTGGATGCTCGTCTCAGGTCTTTAGTGAAGGCGGTGTGCCAGGGTTGCCTGTTAGTGCGTGGAGCGTGGTGTGTGAGGGGTGCCGGCTAGGTCGAGGGCCTTGGTTAGCGTGGTGTTGTAGAGGGTGGTGTCAATGTCTGTGTCGCATATGGATGTTATGTTGGTGAGAGGGAGGAGGGTAATGAAGTGTTTGACTAACATATAAGAAACTAATGCAAATTTTGAAGATGAAAATTCACATTGCAGAAACTGCTTCAGGAAACAACATGAACAATGAGGATCTTACTTAATGCATTGACCATTGCATGTTTATTTTTCATTCCACTGTGCATTAATTCCTGTGTAGCAACTGAAGGGTTCAAAACTTTCCTATCAGGAGGGCGTGACCAGGACACACATGGAGCTGGTCGCACTTCACTGAGCTCCTGCAGATAATCTGGCAAGCGGCGCTAAATATCGGCCATCCGGACCCTGCTCCACGCTGTATCACCTGCGATCCTCCCAGAGACCCTCTAGGTATGCCAAAAGCCAGGACTAAAAAGGGCACAAGCGAGCAGAGGCTCACAAACTTCTTTATGGCTGGACAGCAGCAGCACACTCCCAAAATGGCTCCGGCTCTTTGATCTGCAGCCACCCGGACCCACACATCTCTTAGCCCTGAGAAAAGTGTGGAGGAGGAGGAAGATATAGATGAAACCCCGGTGACACAGAGGATCCTGAAAACTATGCTGAGCTCCCTGAGGCGGTCGCTCCAAGCTAATATGAAGGACATGATGGAGGAATTTAGGCAGGAGCTCTCCTCCCTGGGAGACAGAACCTCACATATAGAGGAGAAGCTGGGAGAGTACGCAGCAGCCCATAATGAACTTGCTACAGATTATGCACATATAGAGGGAGACCTTAAGCAAGCACAGCTTAAAATCTGTGATATGGAAGACAGGCTGCGCAAAGGTAACATAAGGATCAGGGGCATCCCAGACCCACAGGATAATGAGGATCTCCCATCTATAGTGCAGCCACTTCTCCAGATGATACTACCAAATGCCTCACAGGGAGATTTAGCAGTGGAGAGATCTTTCAGACTTCCAAAGCTTGTTCACATTAATAAGGCTCTCCCTAGAGATATCCTGATTGCTTTCTCCAAACCCAGCATTGCTGAGACTGTTTTACGAGCCATGAGACAGACTCCCAATTTATCAGCCCCATTTACTGGAGTAACAGTGTTCCCAGACCTATCTGCAGGCACCCTAGCCCGGAGGCGGGAGTTTGCACCATACTGTAAACTTCTAAGAGACAGGGGAATTCAATATAGCTGGGGCTCACCAGTCCGTGTCCGGTTTCGGTATAAAGGTACTGCTCAGGTGTTTCACTCTCCCAGCCGTTTGGGTAAAGCATTAAAAGACTGGAATCTGGTCCCGAGCTCTGAGAAATACTCACAACGTCACAGTCCAGGATCGTCATCTAAGAACCGTCTGATGGTGCAGGAATGGGAAAAGGCTGGTTGATTCTCCATACTGACTCAGGCCAGACGATCTGCGGGCCTCAAGGCCTTATTTTTCTTTTTTCTATTTTACCTTATTCCCCCCCCTGATATCTGGACTACCTAGAACACTATCGGAGGGTAGTATACCCGGAGACTCTTTCATTCTATCCGGAGTAAATGGGGATGGGCTTGCCCCCTTGGTGGGAATTTTCCATTCTAACAATGTTGGACGTTTTTTTATTTTTCTTTTATTTTTATCTCTCTGTTTTTCTCCAGGATTGTTTGCTATGTCTCTTTCCCACCCTTCCCCTCTCCCTACTCCTTCCCCTCCCCTTTCCTTTTGCAGGACCTACGTAGCTATGAGACCAAAGGGAATAGTTTGTAATCAGTGGTGGTGCAGCATGCAGATAGTTTACTCTTTACTTTTGCCATGAGTATAACGGGTCTTACACTTAATGTTCATTGGTTTGAATTCTCCTGGCAAGAGATCTCTGGTCTGGCGCCACCTACTACATGATCGTAAAGATATTGTTTTCTTACAGGAAACCCATTTGCTGTCAGATGATACACATAGAATGGCCTCCCAGATATACCCACATCAATTCTTTGCATCGGCGCCCAAAAAACAAGCAGGTGTTGCAATACTGATTCATAAGCGAGTGGCATTTGTGTTGCGAGAGGTGTTCCCGGATCCAGAAGGGCGATATATCTAATGGTTGTGGGCACTATTAATGGAGTGTTGTACTCGTTGATCTCGGTGTATGCCCCTAATTCGGGGCAGGTGACCTTTATCTGTGCAACGCTAGATAAACTGCTTCCCCAAGCGTACGGACACAAGTTGGTGGGTGGTGATTTTAATGCTCCTATGGACAGGATGTTGGATTGCTCACGGTCTTCGACGGCTAGACGGGGACTGGGACCTCTGATCTCGTCCTATCATTTACACAATGATTGGCGTTACTTACATGGTAACGAAAGAGATTGTACCTATATGTCGCCTAGACACGGCACGTGCAGTCGAATAGATTTTTTTCTGGTGGGTGATGGTCTCTTCCCCAAATGCTTGGGGGCGGAGATTGGATCCATCACGTGGACGGATCACGCCCCAGTCTCCGTGGCGGTCGCAGACTCTCTGGCTGTCTCCCCACCAGCCTTGTGGAGGCTCAATGAATCGTTGCTGCCCTCCCCCTCAAATGTAGAAGATCTTACCCAACAGATGAAAGAGTTCTTCCTGCTGAACGATGATGAATCTGTGACCCCGAAGATTTTGCGGTTTACCCACAAAGCGGTCATGCGGGGAGCTCTACTGAAATTGGCTGCTTATACTAAAAAGAAATATAACCTGGAACTGCAAACCCTCGTTCGGCAGATTGGATCTCTAGAATCTAACTATAAACGCTCCCCTTCGGATAACCTACGAGAGGCCCTTTTGCAACTACGTCACAAGCTTCGAATTCTGATGCTTGCGAGGGTTGAAAAAAATGTATTGAAAGTTAAGGCTAAATATTATAGTATGGGAGACCGGGCGGGCGCTCTCCTGGCTTGCCGGGTTAAAAAAAAGGAGACGCAGTCCAAGATTGCCCACTTAATATCTCCAGAGGGTACACAAATCTGTAACCCAATACAGATTGCAGAACAATTTAAGCTCTATTATGAAAACCTATATAATCTTCGAAATTCCACTGATACTCCCCAACCCACAACGGAGACTATACGTGATTTTCTGGAACAGGCGGATCTCCCTGCTCTTACGACGGCACAGATATCCTGGCTAAACTCCCCGTTAACAGAACAAGAGATTCGAAATGCGATCCGATCAGTGAGGAAGGACTCTGCTCCTGGCCCGGATGGCTTTACGTACCGATACTTCTCAGTATTTGAAGACGTGCTTATACCACGTTTACTGAAGGTCTTTTCTTACTGGCAGGATCAGGGAAAAATTCGCAGTGAAGGGATACAGGCTATTATCTCGAAAATTCCCAAACCAGGAAAGGCCCCCACGTTACCCGGTAACTACAGGCCGATCGCCCTCCTTAACTGCGACCTAAAGCTTTACGCCAAAATATTGGCCACTCGTTTGCAAGTGGTCCTCCCCTCCCTCATTGCGCCGGACCAGGTAGGATTTGTGCCTGGCAGACAGGCGCGAGATGGGACAAGGAGAGAGATTAACCTCTTAGAGGTGATGGAGAGGGGGGGAGATCTGGGAGCTTTGATCTCCCTAGACGCGGAGAAGGCATTTGACCGAGTGCACTGGGGTACCTTAGTGCAGTCCTTAATAAATTTGATTAATAGGCCGTTTTTATACTTCTATAATGGCCCTGTACTCTGCCCTAGTGCCTCGGTCCGTGCCTCTGGGTTCATCTCGTCGTCTTTTCCCATCACAAATGGTACCCGTCAGGGTTGCCCTCTCTCTCCGCTCATATTTGCCTTGGTGATGGAGCCAATGGCTGCTATCATCAGGTCAAATCCTGCTGTGACGGGAGTATCTTTGGGAGCAGTGGAACATAAGATTGGCCTGTACGCCGACGATGTGATCTTCATGTGCACAAATATAGATACGACTATACCGGCAATAGTAAAGGTCTTGGATGATTTCACAAGAGTGTCCTATTATAAATTGAATCTAACTAAGTCGGTGATATATCCGATTAATGTCCCAACTACTATTCGAGAAACGTTACGCCAGAAATATCCCTTCACTTGGGCCCTTGCCGGATTTACGTATCTGGGAATAAAAATAACTAGTATAAAATGTATATTACAAACTAACTGTGACATACTGATAAAAGATTTATCGGCTCTCATCTCCTCGTATTCCTCCATACAACTGACGTGGATGGCAAGAATACAGCTAGTTAAGATGACCCTCCTCCCTAAAATTTTATACTTGCTCCGGTGTTTGCCCCTGTATTTCCCAGTTAAGCAAATCACTCGAGTCCAGACTTTATTAAATAAATTTATCTGGAACAATAGACCACATAGAGTGGCGGACAACATATTGGTCCTGCCTGGAAAATTGGGGGGGGTCTGGGAGCTCCAAATATACAAGCATACTACAGAGCAATCCTCCTTGAAATAGCGCAGATCTGGTGGTCTGGCCATATGGGACCCTTATGGCATCAGATTGCGCACTGGAGTGCACCTAGACATTCCACCAGACTACTGCTGGAGACTCAGCTTCTACACGGCAGGGAGCCCACTGGCTTGCTATGCTCTATGCAAGCTGTATTGAAAATTTGGTCCCAGTTAAGGGTGTCACACCTGGGTTTTTTATATCGGTATATTTCTCTAAATGCTCTGGAGGATTTGATTGACTCATCCCTACATGCTTGGAGGAGAGGAGGAATTAATTCTCTCTCCGATATAGCTGATAATTTAATTATGAAGCCCTTTGACTCAATAATATCACGATACTCAATTCCACGCACGACTTTCTATCAATACCTACAAATACGTCACTTCCTTTCTTCCACGGCGATCCACAGGGAGGAAAATAGGGAATGGAACACTGCCATACAAACATACTATAAACAGAATACGATTGTTCAGCACGGTATATCGGTCCTATATAGAGCTCTTGTGGAACATAACTGTACTGGCAAACTGCCCTATATGGAAAGATGGGAGTCCAGGCTTTCGTTCTCTGCTACTTTGGAGGAATGGCGCGATGCAGCGCAGCACGCTGCCACATATAGTGCCTGTATAGGCCATCTAGAACAAGCAAATAAACTCTCCCTTGATTGGTATTTGACTCCAGTCCACTTGGCTGGCTTTAAGGGAAGGTCGCCGCCAGCTTCTCCAAGGTGTTGGAGATTATGTGGGGGTGTGGGATCGGCGACTCATGTCTGGTGGTCTTGCCCAGGAGTGGTTCCTTATTGGAGCAGAATAGAGAGGCTACTTAAAGACCTGATGGGTCTTCCCTGCACTCTGACCCCTCAGTTGGCACTTCTGGGCATTGGCATAACAGACTTTCCCCGTGCTTTACGACCCATTCTAACTAATGTTCTAGTAACAGCCCGAATATGCTTGGCTTCTAATTGGAAGAGCCCTTCGATACCTACTCACGAAGATCTTATAGGGAAACTGAATCTCCACTTTCGATATGAGCTGACTTTAGCACATGACCTCTCTCGCAAGACGAGGATCTTGAACTGGTGGGACCCCTGGGTTGAGTCGATTTACAACACTGTTCAGATTTAAGATCATTGACAATGTGTATAAAACCCTGACACCTCACTCCCGATAACATTTGAAACGAGTGGTGAATATTAGGATTGGATATATAAGTACACTAAGTAATAAATGCTGTGGAATATATGATTCTCCTGCTTTCCCACTGCGTATAACCCTCCTCCCCCTCCCCCCCCTTCTTGAATATCCATGACCTGTTATTTATTATTTGATCCCTTGATTCCTGTTCTGATACAGCTACATATACTGCATCTAGCTGTCTTTGTTTTATTGTTGTACATTTACTTTGTTTAAACCAATAAAAACACAATGGTTAAAAAAAAACAACTTTCCTATCAGCAGTTTTAAGGTATTTCAGAGGTGTGGTGTTTAAAATGGTATCACTTTTGGGGAGTTTCCGATATAAGGGCCCCTCAAAGTCCATTAAATCTGAATAGATCCCAAAAGGAGCAGGTTTTATAAATTTCTTGAAAAAATCCATTTGTTGCTAAATTTCTAAACTTTCTAACATCCCAACAAAATAAAATAATGTTGAAAAATGATGCAGATATAAAGCAGATATATGGGAAATGTTATTTGTTCATTATTTTGTCCAACATAACAAACTGGTTTAAAGATACAAAAGTTTAAAGCTTTCATTTTTTTTTTTTTCAAAATTCCAATATTTTCATAAACAAATGCATAAAATATCAACTTAAATTACAGAAATATTTTAAATTAAACTACCCTAATAACCACAGTTTATCCCTGTTTTATAGAACCTTAGTTTTGCTACTACAGTCTAACAAGACATGTTATATGATAAGGTGTGAGAGGGCTCTGACATTCACATCCACTCTTGTGGATTGGTGGCTGGCGGCTAAGGTGACCAAAATTTTTTCCTCAATTATTAATCATTTAGAGCAGTTTAAAAAGATCCATATGCACTGGTATTTAATGCCGCATAAACACTCTGAATTTGATAAGTCATCCTCATCGTTATGCTGGAAAAGATGTGGATCACTATGAGACATGGGGTATGTGTGGTGGAGGTGCAATATAGTTAGAACTTTTTGATCTCAGGTTGAAGATTTAATTCAAAAACTTTCTGGAATACATTTCCATTTAGATGGCCCTCTAGCAGTGTTGAGCATTGGTTTTGACTCTATTCCTCCAGGTTTGTCTCCGGTCTTGTCTCACATACTAACAGCTGCACGACAATGTCTGATTAAATGTTGGAGATCCAAGACACTACCTACTTAAAATGAACTAAGTGCCAGAATTAACTCACACTATCATCACGAATGGTATCTTTTGTCTTCTCTCAAACAACAAGAACGTATTTGCAACTTTTGGGACTTATGGTCGTCGTCAGAATTTGTGTTACCATTATCATAAGTTCCTCTGACACTGTTAGTTTGAACTGTATCTAGATTTCCTGGGCTCCCTCACCTCCCTAGACTTTCCTCTTGTGCCCATCCCTCCTTTCTCACCTTCCCCTAGTCGTTGCTCCCTCCCCTCTCGTGTACTTTTTCCGTTTCAAAACACCCTTCACATGTTTATGCTGGCATTGTAGTTACTGATACCTTATTGTTATGGCAATTGATCTTTCTTTCAATAAAAAATTCATTTAAATTCATTACTAAGATAAAGTGCCATGTGCCACAAACAAACAATCTGTTAAAAACACTGGGATTCATTGAAGCATTCCAGAGTTCTGACCCGTGTCACTTTATGTGGTAATATTTTAAAAAATTTGGCTTCATCATTAATGTCAAAATTGACTTAATTACTAAGGGGTTAAAATTTTATCAGCAAGTGTGACCACATAAATCCAGTACTTTTTGTAGTTTACTGGTCTAGAGCACTCAGGCATATTTTAACCTCTTCATGACCTTGGCCGCCTCCCTTGCTATGATGCAAGCTCACGCATAGAACTCGCATCATCCCCCACACGTCATCTGATCTGATCATCTGACATGTGTAGCTAATAGCACAGATCGGATCAGAGATCCGTTCGACACTGTTAACCCTTCAACTCATGCTGTTAATCACTGACAGCTTGGTCTAAAGCACTGCGGTGAAGATCACACTTTTCTCAGCTGGCATCAATGACCCTGTGATGCGATCACAGGGCCTAGATACATTGCCATGACAGCGCGGGGTTAGCTGATGACCCCGGATGCTGCCATGACTCACTTCCTGACAGCGATGCCCGAGTGACCTCGCCAGAAGAAAGTGATAAGTTGTGCTGTGCAGAGAGAAGTGGAAGCATCTTTGCATAACACAAGCAATTGGTCTGTGTAGTGTTGAGGTGCCCTAAGGGGCAGTATAAAATAAAGGACAAGTTAAAAAAAAGTTTAAAAAAATATTAAAAAAATTAAAAAAAACCATAAAACTCAAATCACCCCCTTTTGCACCATTGAAACTAAAACTATTAAAAAATACACACATTTGGTATAGTTAAAAAATGTCCGCTCTATCAAAATATAACATTAGTTAATCAGATCTGTAAACTGCATAACAGAAGAAAAAGTCCAAACGCCCAAATTACTTTGTTTTGTCGCCGCTACATTGCAATAAAATGCAATAACAGGCAAAAAGAACATTGCATCTACCCAAAAATGATATCACTACAAATGTCAGCTCAATCCACAAAAAATTAACCATCACACAGCCCCAGATCCCAAAAAATGAGGACACTACAGGTCATGGAAAATGGTGACGAAAGTGTAATTCTTTTTCTTTAAAAACTCTTGAATTTTTTTTCACCACTTAGATAAAAGAAAATATGTTTGGTATCTACGAACTCGTACCAACCTGAGGTATCATTAAGAGATGTCTGTTTTACCATATCGTGAACATGATGAATAAAAAACACACAAAACAATAATGTAATTGCACTTTATTTGCAATTTCACCACACTTGGAATTTGTTTCCCCTTTTCCAGTATACTATATGGTAAAATGAATGATGTCATTCAAAAGTCCAACTCATCTCACAAAAAACAAGCCATCATATGACTATTGAAAGAAAAATAAAAATGTTATGGTTCTTTAAAGAAGGGAGGAGGGGAAAACAAAAACCGGACAATGGAAAATCACCTGTGGGTGAAGGGATTAATAATTTATTGGAGGTAAAACATTACAATAAACTTAGAGAAACAATTTTTGCTGCCCATAAACCTGGATAGCGTTATAAAGTAATTTCCAAACAATTTGGAGTCCATAATTCTTTTTTTTTTTTTTCTGAAACAAAACATTTTTTATTCAAATAAATCTTTTAACAACATATATAATTTTTTTCACAATTATATCAATATAACAGTCATATCCAAATAATTACCACCAGTGTAAACTAATTCCAAACTGGATATTATAGGAGAGGGAAGGGAAAGAAAGGACAACACAGATCTAAAGGGGCAACTGGGATTGGACACAAAAGGTAGATTAATGGAAAGTGTGGGCGGGGAGGCGGGACAAATAAGCTTTAGGAGCTTTGTTTTAAATATTTTTGTATGCCAATCTAATTATGAGATGACCAGAATCAACCAGGAAAAATATTAAAACCATCCTAAGGGTATGTGCACATCAGTAGTTTTCTGGGCTGTTTTTCAGCGTTTTCCGTCGGCGGTTTCCGCTGAGTTTTATGTTAATTTATGTTAATCCTAGCCTCCGGTTGGATTAACATGCTAGTCAATGGAGTTTAGAAAACGCTGTCTTCATTAGAACGTTTTTATTCTGGTCGTTTTCAGTTTCTTCAGCGTTTTTCCACCGGTTTTCAAAGATAGAGCAAGTGACTTCTTTTGGTCGTTTTTCCAGCGGTTCCAGCTTACAAGTGCAGCAAAAAACTCAGTTTTAAAAACGCTCAGAAAAACAGCCGACAAAACGCTGTATATACGCTATAAAAAACGAGCAAAAAACGAGCAAAAAACGAGGGACACTGCTGAGCACAGAAAACTCAGTTTCTGCTATTCTACACCGGTTCCCGGTCGGTCTGCAGAGATGCACAAACGTCTGATGTGCACATACCCTAAGTGTGAGCTATCACCAATCTAGAAGTCTCCCAAATCTCCCACTGGCGACTGACTTGTTCTTTTTGCTTTATCAAGTGAACCAAACAATGATCATGTAGATCATGAGAATTTATTCAGCCAATGAGTTCCTCCTGTGTGGAGGTAGAAGCTTCCCTCCAATGCCGTCCCAATCTCTGACGGGCCACTATCAAAACATGGGTTATCAATGGAACTAAGTTTGGGGAAAAAAGGTCCAACCCAACATTTAAGACTGCCAAGGGCTCCTCTAGAGTTGAAGGGAAACCTGTCAAGGTTCTGATTAAGTCTGCCACTCGATTCCAGAATTCTCCCATCTTGGGGCACCACCACACATGACCCAGATTCCCTTTTTTACCACATCCCTTCCAGCATAATGGGGAATATGATTTGTTAAATTTGGAAATTTTATAAGGGGTCAGATACCAGTTAATATGTATATTCTTTAGTTGTTCTAGATGGTTAATGCAGGAGGAGTGCCTTTGAGTAAATGTGGCCGCAGTCCACCAGTGTTCGTGGGTGGATGAGAAAGACTGCCTCCTCCCGTACATTCATATAAGGGAGTTTGACCGACTCTGCTGGCGAATTAAGAGTCCTATAGAACAGAGACAATTCATGTTCATTGGGGTATTCTACTTTAAAGTATTTCTGCATCATGGCTGATGGGTGAGGGCTCCACCAAGCTGGAAATGTGCATGACTAGATAAAATGACGGATTTGGAGGTACTGATAAAAGTACATTTTGGGTATCTTAACAAGTTGGGACAAGTCTGGAAAGGAGGGAAATACAGAGCCATCTAAGAGTTTGTCAAGCGTTCTTACACCTGATTTCACCCACAGGTCTAGAGACAACCCAGAGACGTGTGCCTCGATTGCTTTTACAGAAATGTATTTAAATAGGGATTTTGTCAGTGCTCTATCAAGGTTATTCCAATAAGAAATCAACAAGGACATCATATGTAAGGGAAAACTTGATTTCAGGGGCTTCAGTAGCGCAATCTCTAGCAAAAGTCTAGTAGACCTGTGGGGAGCAAACTGTTTTTCTATTTGGAGCCATTTATAATGAAGACCTCCAGCCCACTAATCTTTTGCAGCCTCGAGTATGGCCGCCTTGTGGTACAAAAATAGATTTGATTCCATTCCACCATGAGAATATTTGAAATGTAGAGCCTTGACCGCCATGCTTGTTATTTTGTTTTTACAAATAAACTTACCAAGTAGGGATTGTAGGAGCACTATCCATCTAGATGGGAATTTGAGATGGAGACATCTGAACAAGAAGGTAATCTTAGGCAGCAACATAATTTTTATAATTTGTATTCTGGCAACCCAGGACAGTGGGAGAAGGGTCTGCCTTTCCAAGTCCCCACAAACTTCTGAAATCAGTGAATCGCAATTCAACTTAATTAGATTTACAAATTTGTAATTTTAATTCCCAAATATGTAAATCCCGCTTCCTCCCACTAACAGGAAAATGCTCTAGTATTCTATCCTTTACCAAAGGTATAATATTTATGAAGAATATGATAGACTTTATGGCATTTAATTTGTAATATGAGATTCTGGAGAATTCAGCTAGGGTGTGCAGTGTGCATGACACCCACCAGGGACCCCTCCACGCCGGTGAGAGATAATATCACATCATCTGCATACAATCCCACCACATGGTCCGTATCTCCCACACGGACTCCATGTATGCTTGGATTAGTTCTAAGAGCCTCCACTAGTGGCTTCATTAACAAACCAAAGATAACTGGTGAGAGAGGGCAGCCCTGCCGGGTGCTATTAGTTATACTAAACCGGTTTGAGGTGAAACCAGACGCACTCACCACTGCGTTCGGATTAGAGTATAGGGCCAATAGAACTTTTTAATACCCCCAACAAAACCAAACTTTTCCAGAACCTCACCCATATAACCCCAGTGCACTCTGTCAAAGACCTTCTCGGCATCAAGAAACAGCAGTACACTGGGGAGTTTGTTAGTCTCCATTATATCCAACAAATCTATTACTCTTCTAGTACCATCCTTGGCTTGTCTTACAGGGACAAACCCAACCTGGTCAGGTGCTATCAGAGAGGAAAGGGCAGACATTATTCTGTCTGCAAGAATTTTAGAGAATATTTTTACGTCACAGTTTATTAAGGAGATAGGCCTAAAATTACCATGAGTGTTCGGGGGTTTCTCAGGTTTAGGAATGGTTGTGATTACTGCGTCAAGGTTTTCATGGTTTATTGAAGAGCTACATTTCCAAAAATTGAAAGCTTTTAGGAGCTAGGGAGCTAAGGCTTTGATGAAACAATGATAATAGGTGTTAGAAAAATCGTCTAGGTCCGGAGCAGAGGACTTTTTAGTAGAACGGATTATTTGTTCTATTTCAATGATAGATATGGGAGTATTTAGATCACTTAGCTGAACCGCTGATACTTTGGGGAGTGAGATTTTTTTCTAGGAAGTTACCAATTTCTTGTGGTTTAGGCTGAACTGTATGGGGATCCTCTTTTAGGGTCTACAGTGAATAATAAAATTGCCTAAATTCTTTAGCTATGTTGATCAGATTTAGTACTTTAGACCCATCAGGTTTATTCAAGTATGCAATCCTATTTCTTATCTCCCTTTTTTGATTCTCCTAGCTAAAATCTCCCATTGCATAATATTTTGTTTTTGACTTTTAAAGTGCTTTTTTGTACTGGAATAAAAGTAGATCACGCTGCTGTCCCAAATCCCAATTCACAAATTAAGCCAAAGGTCCATAATTAAAACTGTACCTTTATTTTCTGACATGTTTCGGGAGCTCGCTGTCCACTTCTTCAGAGGTATACAAACTCTGTATATCTCTAAAGTAGTCAGCGAGCTCACGAAACGCATCAGAAAATAAAGGTACAGTTTTAATTATACCAAGCTGGACCTTTGGCTTCCTTTGTGAATTGGAACTTGGGACCGCAGCGCATGGTAAACCGCCCTCTGTCTCTGTATACCAGTTCAACCAATTCGGATTTAGTGCTGCAGCTGTATACGCTAATTGAGGTGTTGTAACGGGCACAGCCCTACAAGGTGAGTGGTCCCGTCACCCCTTGAATTTTTTCCTGTACATTGGTAAGATCCTATGTGCGCTTTCTCTCTTTCTCTTTTCCAGTTAATGTATGCCTTGTGGGCTGACCATACCACCTCGTCTGAGGTAGAGTTATCATTTCTGTCAAAGAAATCTTTTAATTTGGTCTCTATTAATTCAGTGTTTTGTTTGTTGGTCAGTAAAAAATCATTTAAACGCCACCTAATAGCTTTGACCAAAGAGTCTATATCAGATATGGTGAGTGCATGATCAGACCACGAGATCACACTTATCGTTGCCTCAAGCGCACAACCTAGAATTCTATCATCCACAAAAATAAAGTCTATCCTGCTATAGGAATTAAATTTAGGGGAGCAATGGGAGTAATCTCTTTCAGGGCTCTGGAGGCATCTGCAGATGTCATGCAAGTCATATTCTGAAACCAGTGACTTCATCTCTCCTCTAGCGGTACATCTGTTGGAGAAATCTAACACGACAGACATGGGGAGGTTGAAATCTTCACAGACAATTTTAAACCCTTTGGAGAACACCTGAACTCTCTTAAATGTTTGTCTGATAAATGAGAACTGGTGCGTATTCGGGCCATATAGAGATACAATCGTATACCTAGTGTTGCTTAAAGAACAATCAAGAAAAATAAAACGCCCCTCCGGATCACTAGCAATGTCATACAATTTAAAGGAAAGGAAGTCTCTTATAAAAATAGCCACTCCAGCTCTTTTAGTCTTGTTGTTTGCAAAAAATTGATGTGGATATCGAGGGTTCTTTAGCCGAGCATTGTCCTGCGCCAACAAGTGCGTTTCTTGAACACAAATTACATCAGCAGTTTCTTTGCAAATATTCTCCCAGCAGATGGATCTTTTACCTGGCGAGTTCAAACTGTTGGAATTTATAAATGTAACCTTAATATGCATTGTTAATACTATATACTGCTTTATGTGAAACCATTGCTCCAAAATGACTGATAGACATGGGGAGGACAGACAGGGAAACAAATTTGCTTGTATAAACAAATGCAGCGTTATCAAACCTAAATTTTTGCCTCATCATAAGAGGAAGTCCCCTTACAGTTCCAAAACCAAGCAAACAGCAAAGAAAAAGGAAAAAAGTGACAAAATAGTTTGAAAGAGAGTAAAAAAAAAAGGCTCTGGGCAACTTTGCCTGGTTTCAACATCGCCATAGAGGCACCAGACAAAGAGTAGAAGGCAGGAAGCAGAGAACGGCTCTGCATTAATCATTCATGCTGTAAACCTGGGTCCAGTTTTTTCATTTTCTGTGCCTGAGGAGCTCTTTTGTCATTCTGATAAATAGGCTGAATCTTCCATTTTAGCAATAAATCTTTAGCCTTTTCCGGGGATGTGCAGACAAATATGGAATTGTCCTTTAAGACTTTAAATTTTTTGGGGATCCCCCAGTGGTACTTTATTCCTTGTTCTCTGAGGGCTGTAGTATACAGCATATAGAGTCAGGGAATAACCTTCATGTGGGCCAAGTTATCTGCAAGTCTCAGCCTTTTCCTGAGACCAGCCATAAAAGTCTCCTTTATTATATAGAAATGAATGCAAGCAATAACATATCGTGGTAAATCTGGGATGAGGCCTTTTGGTTTCGGAATCCTGTGTATTCTATCCACAATTAACGCCTTGCTGTCTGCAGAAGGAATCACCATGTATATGAAGCTTTGCAGAAGACTTGGCACATTTTTGTCAGGAGTAGATTCATCAATCACTCTAATGGGAATACTATTCCTTCTGGATCTGTCCTCAAAATCCAGTTTTTTTGTGGATTTGAGAAACCTTCTTTTCTAAAGCCTCATTAGCATCTATTAGTTCATTATGAGATTTAGTAAGTTCTGCTAGCTTCTGCTCCAGATGATCTATTCTAGTTCCCAGGTCCTTGAGTTCTCCCCTGAAGTCTGCCTTAAACATAGCTATTATTCTTTTAAGATCAGCTTGGAGTTCTTGCCTGAGAGCCTTAAGCAAAGCCTCCATTGTTTTCTGTGTAAGGGGAATATCTGTCTGAGCTTCCCCACCCTCCTGAGACTGCCACATGTGAAGAGCAGGAGGAAAGAACTGGGGAGTGAGAAGCTGCAACCATGTTGGAGGCTGTATTCAGTACTTGGTCTCTGAAGTAATATGCAGTCACCTTCTTTGGAGATCTCCTTCTTGCTGACTTGCCATGCACAATTGGAACCACTGTGTCCTCAGGTCACCAGGTAACTTATTTAGGGCTTCCCAGAGTGTTTTTTCACCTTGTTGTGCTGAATTAAATCCGATCTCTGCTGGAGCTCTTGCTCTAAGCAACCTGTGCAATCCAAAGCTCTCGAGTCCATGATTCTACAGGGAGAAAATATTATTTACAAGTTGAAATACTGAAGACAGTGGACAAACTTCCAAGAGTACATGTCCGATCCACTAACACCTCACATCATCATCCATAGTGTGTTTTGCACTTTTTTATCTCTTGCAGTGTGCGGCTGAGCCCTCTGGGGGGTGTCTGTCATTTGTGTGATGCATGTTCATTGTGCGGGGCAGCCTGCCTTATCTACTAGTGTGGGCGTGATCAATTGGCTGCATACTGACACTATGCATCACACGTGCTTGTGTGATTGATGCCGTATAGTAACCTTGTGTCTATAAATACCACCAATCACCTCCACCATAGCATGGCTGGTCGCAGGTGACATAACTGCCCCCAATGCTTGGCTGGTTGCAGGAGATTGTGCACCGGTATAAGACACCTGTGTTGCCTCTCAGTGGAGCTAGTAGCTTTCTGCTAAGTGCAATGGATGTTTGTCATGGCTATTTTTCGGTGAGTTTTTCTGAATTTTTGTCCTTTAGTGTTCCTATGATAGTGTAAAAATTACAGGGAGAGAAAGAATAAAAAAGAAAATAGGAAATTCTGCATATCTACACGGTCTATGTAAAGCATGTCAGCCCACCTACACATAAACCTCATCTTGACATTTCTCCTTTCTGAAACAGATTTCATTTGAAGGGGTCAGCCACTTTCACTTGTTAGTATAGCTTTCCTCATAAACTGACCAGCACTTCTATCCGTAATATTTCCAGTGATGAAGGAAGGTGTGACCAGATCAGTCAATCATTAGTCTCCTCCAATAGAAAAGCAGCTTTTCATTGTTAAGTGATTGACAATTGGAGGTTTATGGACAGGTCTCTTTACATGCTCCTCCATCAGCAGACATTTTATGTATAGATGCGCTAGTCAGTTTATGAGGAGAGCTGCACTAACAAGAGAACATGGCCGAGACCTTTAACAACCAACAGTAAATAGCTATTTAGCAAGAAGTGGAATCTTTAGTGACCTCAGAAAATAGAACATTTTTAGGGGGGTGAGACATACATTTTAATAAAATTGGACAATTTAATTTTGCAATTAAGGATATTGGATATCAAATAACGAGTGGCATAACTTTACGTTCATGGGCCCCGATGCGAAAGCTCTAAGAAGGCCCCAATTACTGCAAATCTTTAATAGCATTAGTCTTTGTCTATAGGCCAAAGGTACCTTTGGGGCCCCCTAGGCTCCAGGGCCCAGGTGTAATTGCAACCCCTGTACCTATTGTAGTTACGCCCCTGCAAATAACCATTAGGTGTGTGATAATAAAGTAATAATTTAATCTTTATTTACCTAGATACTTGTTTAAAAGTAGATGTTTCATACAAGATTGCCTTGTATCATATAATTTTACAAACTCCGTCTTTTGCAGAAGAAAAAAAAAGACCAAATAATAGAAGAGAATTTAAAGAAGAGTAAGGAGGTAGAAGAGAAAAAAGAGCAGCAGCAATGGAAGATTATGGCCTCGCCTTTGGAAAAAGAAGTTGTGGGAGATTTTTTCTCTGGGTTAAAAAAACTGGAAAATTTCATCTTATCTTTGCAGACACCATCTGTGAAATATCAAGTACAACTAAGGGCACTAAAAATCTGCTTTGATAAATGGACTGAAGAGTGCAAAATAAAATGTAGGTAATTTTAATACAGAAATTGAAAACTTGTGTTGTTATATTTTTCATTGTCAAAGTTTTCATTAAGTTCAATAGACAAGTCACTCCCGTATCAACTGAGCTTAATGGTATTTCATTGAACACACTAGATACGGAGTGGCTTTTCTATTGAACTTACTCTGAGGGCTCGGACACACTCTGCTACTTACATGCGAGTCTCTTGGGACAAGACTCGGAAGAGGCTGGAGCAGTGACCCTGAACGGCCTGTCTCTCTCTGGATGGGGAGTGTGGAGCTGCACAAAAACACAAACAGCTGTCAGTCCCGTCCAGAGAGAGAGAGGCCATTCAGGGTCACTGCTCCAGCCTCTTCCGAGTCTTGTCCCAAGAGACTCGCATGTAAGTAGCAGAGTGTGTCCGAGCGGTTTGGAAACCTACCTGTGCACCCTGTAAAACTACCAGTAGTGCCTGGCTTTTCTTCATAAAGTTTTCATTAAGACAATTAAACTAATATTGTATGACTACAATTAAAGGAGAAAAAGGAATATAATGCAAAAATACAGCTAAGTGCAAAGTATGTTAAAACGTCATGGACAGTGGATACAATACAAGAAGGAAAGATGATCACTTGGATCCAACAATAATATAATGTATTGATGGGAGTTTAATACATAAACAATGGGTCTTATGCTGAACATTCATATGTCACAATCCAGGAATGACGCAGTTAAGGGTTAATACCCCCTGGATCTACGGTGGTTATGATACCTTCCCAATAAACAATCCAACAGACATAAAGTGCAAGTGCTTTTTTTGTTATAACATTATTACATTAAACAGAGTATATTTGCTGGTGGATACAAAGGAAGGACATCAAAACACTGTACTTTCAATATGAGATACAAGCATTAGCACCAAAACATTAAAATAACATGCCCATAAGTTTGTACCAATAATGGGCCAAGTGATCAACAGGTGCAAGGCAGGAACATCCCCCTGAGGAAGCTGGTGCCACCATGCGAGACCAGTGAAACGCTGCATTGGGGTCTGCTTTTCTCCTTTTTTGTGGTGATCACTTGGCCCATTATTGGTACAAACTGGTATTATGGGCATGTTATTTTAATGTTTTGGTGCTAATGCTTGTATGTCATATTGAAAGTATGGTGTTTTGATGTCCTTCCTTTGTATCCACCAGCAAATATACTCTGTTTAAAACCCCTTCATGACCTTGGAATTTTTCGTTTTTCATTTTGTTTTTTGCTCCCCTGCTTCCAAGAGCCATAACTGTTTCATTTTTCCGTCAATATAGACATATGATGGCTTGTTTTTTTGTGGGACGAGTTGTACTTACAGATGCAATCATTTATTTTACATACTCATTTAGTGTACAGGGAAATTGCAAAAAAAGTGCAATTACATTTGTTTTTTGGGTTTTTTAGTCGCCATGTTCACAATATGGTAAAACGAACATGACGGAGTGATGCCTCAGGTCGGTACGAGTTTGTAGATACCTAACATGTATACCTTTACTGTTATCTAAGTAGTGAAAAAAAATTCAGAAGTTTGAAAAGAAAAAATCACACTTTTTGTGCCATGTTCTGCGACCCTTAGCATCCTCATTTTTCGGGATCTGGGGCTGTGTGATGGCTTATTTTTTGCGTCTTGAGCTGACGTTTCTAATGATACCATTTGTGGGTGGATGCACTGTTTTGATCGCCCGTTATTGCATTTTATAACACGTTGCGGTGACCAAAAACACATAATTTTGTCATTCCAACCTTTTTTTCCATTACGCAGTTTACGGCTCTCATTAATTGATTTTATATCTTAATAGATTGGGTAAATCTGAACGCAGCGATACCAAACGTGCTTTTTTAAATTTTTGTAATACTTTTATTGTGAATGGGGAAAAAGCGGGGTGATTTGAACTTTTATGTTTTTTTTCTTTCACGTTTGTAAAAACTTTAACAATTGATTATTATTTAACACAGCCCCTTAGAGAGGCACCCTGCTGCAGCATCCGATTGCTTCTGACAGATACCAATGAGCCGCAGCTCATCGGTATCTGTCAGAATCGTGGATGCTGAGTGGTTGGCAGCGCCTGCCAACCACTCACCAGAGGCACTCTGTGACAGCTTCCGGGGTCAAACCAGGACCCCAGGCTGTCAAGTGAGTGCCGGAGATCCCACAATACTATCCCGGGATCTCCAGTGCAGGCGGGGAACAGCGCGTTCCCCGCCGCGGCATCTTTGGATCCCGCTGTCAGTGACTCACAGCGGGATCCAAAGGGTACCGATCGGATCCATCTGTTGGATTGTCTATTGGGAAGGTATCATAACTAGATCCAGTGGGTTTTAACCTTTAACTGTGTCATTCCCGGATTGTGACATATGAATGTTCTGCTTAAGACCCATTGTTTATGTATTAAACTCCCATCAATACCTTATATTATTGTTGGATCCAAGTGATCATCTTTCCTTGTTGTATTGTATCCACTGTCCATGAATTTTTAACATTCATTGTCCTTAATAAACTGTATTTTTGCACTACATTCCTTTTTATTCTCTTAAAGGAAATCTGTCGACACATTTGACCTATCTAAAAAAAACATGGGTATACAGGCTATAAAATGCTGAAAATAATCATAACTGTCTGCTTCATATCAGATGCCTTGGTGTGGATAAATCTTGTATTACTTAATGTAAATGACCTCTTCCAGGCTATGGGGCAGATCCTGCCTGGAAGATAATGCCACCTCCAGAGCTTACCGTATATACTCGTGTGTAAACCGACCCGTGTATAAGCCGACCCCCCTACTTTTGCCCCCAAAACCTGGGAAAACCTATTGACTCGTGTATAAGCCGAGGGTGGACCCCAGCACAAGTATACAGCCCCCAGCAGTGTGGTATACAGCAGCCTCCCCAGTGGTAGTATACAGCAGCAGCCCCAGTGGTATATACAATAGCAGCCCCAGTGGTAGTATACAGCAGCCCCAGAGGTATATACAGCAGCCCCAGTGGTGGTATACAGCAGCAGCCCCATTGGAAGTATACAGCAGCAGCCCCAGTGGTAGTATACAGCAGAAGCCCCAGTAATAGTATACAGCAGCCCCAGAGGTATACAGCAGCAGCCCCAGTGGTGGTATACAGCAGCAGCCCCATTGGTAGTATACAGCAGCAGCCCCAGTGGTAGTATACAGCAGCAGCCCCAGTGATAGTATACAGCAGCCCTAGAGGTATATACAGCAGCCCCAGCGGTAGTATACAACAGCCCCAGAGGTATATACAGCAGCCACAGTGGTAGTATACAGCAGCCCCAGAGGTATATACAGCAGCCCCAGTGGTATATATAGCAGCAGCCCCAGTGGTAGTATACAGCAGCCCAAGAGGTAGTATACAGCAGCCCTTAGGTAGTATACAGCAGCCCCAGAGGTATATACAGCCCCAGAGGTATATACAGCAGCCCCAGTGGTAGTATACAGCAGCCCTTAGGTAGTATACAGCAGCCCCAGAGATATATACAGCCCCAGAGGTATATACAGCCCCAGAGGTATATACAGCCCCAGAGGTATACAGCAGCCACAGAGGTATATACAGCAGCCCCGTGGTAGTATACAGCAGCCCCAGAGGTATATACAGCAGCCCCAGTGGTAGTATACAGCAGCTCCAGAGGTATATACAGCAGTCCCAGTGGTAGTATACAGCAGCAGCCCCAGTGGTATATACAGCAGCAGCCCCAGTGGTATATACAGCAGCAGCCCCAGAGGTAGTATACAGCAGCCCCAGTGGTAGTATACAGGAGCCCTTAGGTAGTATACAGCAGCCCCAGAGGTATATACAGCCCCAGAGGTATACAGCAGCCCCAGAGGTATATACAGCAGCCCCAGTGGTAGTATACAGCAGCCCTTAGGTAGTATACAGCAGCCCCAGAGGTATATACAGCCCCAGAGGTATATACAGCCCCAGAGGTATATGCAGCCCCAGAGGTATATACAGCCCCAGAGGTATATACAGCAGCCCCCCCATATCAGTATACAGGCCCCCCTTGGGTAGTAATCCTGTAAAGGAAGAGATTAGTATACTTATCCCTCCGCTGTCCCGCCGCCGCCATCACGCTCCTCCATCTTCATCCGTCTTCTTCCGGCTTCCTCCTCTGGCGCGCAGATAATGACGTCATTGCCTGCGCCCACCGGAGGAAGCCGGAAGAAGCCGGAAGACGTTGGATGAAGACGGAAGAGCGCGATGGCGGCGGCGGGACAGAGGCAGCGGGACAGCGGAGGGATAAGTATACTAATCTCTTCCTTTACAGGATTACTACCCAAGGGGGGGCCTGTATACTGATATGGGGGGGGGGCACTGTATACTGTATACATTGTATACAGTATACAGTGACTCGCGTATAAGCCGAGGGGGAGACTTTTCAGCCCAATTTTTGGGCTGAAAAACTCGGCTTATACGCGAGTATATATGGTATATTAAATAGGAGACATTAACAGTGTGAGACAAGTAACTGACTCAGAACAGGAGAGTCGGAATTTGTCTTCTTGCAAACACGTGTTTTTGCAGCTTTCTGAGCTCTATTGTATTGCAATAATATTGCAGCCCTGTCTGCCTGTGAAATGGAGGCTGAAGCTGAGAGGAACCTGCAGATGTGTCAGTAATAATCACACACAGCTCTATAGTGAGATTTGGAGGGCAGAGAGCGGCCATCACACATCACACTGGTAACATCTCCTTTTCTTTAAAATAATCTGTGGAGGTGGAATTATCTTCCAGGCAGCTTCTGCCCCATAGCCTGGAAGAGCTCTTTTTCATAAAGTGATAAAAGATGACTTACATATAACAAGGCATCTGATATGAGGCAGACAGGTATGATTATTTATCAATACCAAACAAAGAAGGAGGTTTCTGGCTCTTTTGTATGATAGATGCACCAAAGTCACCCATGCTATGTTTGAATAATATGAATTTATTAAAGTAATTGTGACATACATATAAAAATTCATCCCATAGCAAGTTTATAAAAGATACATCTTAAATAACAAATTTATTTCATACTAGCTGTAGTACCTGGCTACGCCTAGGTTAATAAATAACTGCTGTTAGCTATAACAAAATAGAATTTGAATATGTCATATTAATGACCTGTAAGAAAATAGAAGCTGATCTGTGATTGATTGCTATAGGCGGCCTAATAAATCTCCAGCCAACAGTAAACCCTCCCCCTGGCTGGGCAGTATATGTTACCTCACACATACACATAATAGACAGCTCATGTGACTGACATCTGCCTTAATTCCCTATATGGCACATGTGTTGCACATTGGCTGTTTTTAATCAGATGTTTATGTTTGGAAATTAAAGATAGCACGTGTATGAGGCGAGTTGTGTGAGGTGATTTGTGCACATCTGTGTCTGTGTGTGTATGTGTGTGTCCCTGTGGGGTGAGTGCATGTGTCCCTATAGGGTGTGTATGTGTGTGTGTCCCTGTGGGGTGGGTCTGTGTGGTGTGTGTGTGTGTATCTATGTTGTGTGTGTCTCTTTGTGGTGTGTGTGTGTGTGTGTCCCTGTGGGGTGAGCGCATGTGTCCCTATAGTGTGTGTATGTCCCTGTGGGGGGGGGGGGTCTGTGTGGTGTGTGTGTGTCTCTTTGTGGTGTGTGTGTCCCTGTGGGGTGCGTGCATGTGTCCCTATAGGGTGGCTATGTGTGTGTGTCCCTGGGGCTCTGTGTGGTGTGTGTGTCTGTGTTGTGTGTGTCTCTTTGTGGTGTGTGTGTGTCCCTGTGGGGTGAGTGCATGTGTCGCTATAGGGTGTGTGTGTGTCCCCGTGGGTGTGTGTGTGTGTCTCTGTGTTGTGTGTGTCTCTTTGTGGTGTGTGTGTGTTTGTTCGGGTGCGTGGTGAGTATCCAATGTTGGGGCTGCACCTTAGCGACTATACACTTGCTGTTACTCTTTGTGTGCATGTGGTGTGTATACATGTCCCCGTGCGTGGTGAATATCCCATATTGGGGCCCCACCTTAGTGACTATATGCTGGTATGTGCTGTTAGTCTTTGGCGCTATCATTAAGCCTCTCTCATTCACAACTGTCAACTGGTAACGGTCACTTTTCCCCCATTATGTAGATAGGGGCAAAATTGTTTGGTGAATTGGAATGCGCGGGGTTAAAACTTCATCTCACTACATAGCCTATGACGCTCCCGGGTCCAGACGTGTGACTGTGCAAAATTTTGTGGCTATAGCTGACAGCTGTTGATTTTCCTCCAACACTTTTCCATTCACTTATTCCCCATTATGTAGATAGGGGCAAAATTGTTTGGTGAACTGGAACGCGCAGGGTTAAAATTTCGCCTCACAACATAGCCTATGACGCTCTCGGTGTCCAGACGTGTGACTGTGCAAAATTTTGTGGCTGTAGTTGCGACGGTGCAGATGCCAATCCCGGATATACATACAGTACATACTCACACACATATACACACATTCAGCTTTATATATTAGACTAGATGGCGGCCCGATTCTAAAGAATCGGGTAGTCTAGAATCCATATATAGTTTATTTACTAATAGTTAGGGGAGTGCGGTGAAATGAATTGTGTGTATACAGGTGGCACAGTGGGTAGCAGAGTATACGGTGGCTCAGTGGGTAGCAGAGTATGCGGTGGCTCAGTGGTTAGCACTGCGCGGTGGCTCAGTGGTTAGCACTGCGCGGTGGCTCAGTGGTTAGCACTGCACAGTGGCTCAGTGGTTAGCACTGCGCGGTGGCTCAGTGGTTAGCACTGCGCGGTGGCTCAGTGGTTAGCAGTGAGTGTGGTGGCTCAGTGGTTAGCAGTGAGGGCGGTGGCTCAGTGGTTAGCAGTGAGTGCGGTGGCTCAGTGCTTAGTGAGTGCGGTGGCTCAGTGGTTAGCAGTGAGTGTGGTGGCTCAGTGGTTAGCAGTGAGTGCGGTGGCTCAGTGATTAGCAGTGAGTGCGCTGGCTCAGTGGTTAGCAGTGAGTGCGGTGGCTCAGTGGTTAGCAGTGAGTGCGGTGGCTCAGTGGTTAGCAGTGAGTGCGGTGGCTCAGTGGTTAGCAGTGAGTGCGGTGGCTCAGTGGTTAGCAGTGTATTTCAAATATGGCAGCATTGCGCGCGCCGCTATTCTGATTGGTCACCGCGTTCAGCGCGCCGACCAATCAGAATAGCGGCACGCTGTATGGCGCCATTCTTCAAATACACTATACTCACTGCATTTCAAATATGGCGGCATAGCGCGCGCCGCTATTCTGATTGGTCGCCGCATTCAGCTCACCGACCAATCAGAATAGCGGCGCGCTGTATGGCGCCATACTTCAAATACACTGACTACAGTGTATTTCAAATATGGCGGCATTGCGCGCGCTGCTATTCTGTTTGGTCGCCGCCTTCAGCGCGCTGACCAATCAGAATAGCGGCGCACGCTATGCCGCCATATTTGAAATACACTGAGCACAGTGTATTTGAAGTATGGCGCCATACAGGGCACCGCTATTCTGATTGGTCGGCGCGCTGAACGCGGCGACCAATCAGAATAGCGGCACACTGTATGGCGCCATACTTCAAATACACTGACTACAGTGTATTTCAAATATGGCTGCATTGCGTGCGCCGCTATTCTGATTAGTCGCCGCGTTCAGCGCGCCGACCAATCAGAATAGCGGCGCGCTGTATGGCGCTATACTTCAAATACACTGTACTCAGTGTATTTCAAATATGGCGGCATAGCGCGCGCCGCTATTCTGATTGGTTGGTGCGCTGAAAGCGGTGACCAATCAGAATAGCGGCGCGCGCTATGCTGCCATATTTGAAATACACTGAGTACAGTGTATTTGAAGTATGGCGCCATACAGCGCGCCGCTATTCTGATTGGTCGGCGCGCTGAACGCGGCGACCAATCAGAATAGCGGCGCGCTGTATGGCGCCATACTTCAAATACACTGACTACAGTGTATTTCAAATATGGCGGCATTGCGCGCGCCGCTATTCTGATTGGTCACCGCTTTCAGCGCACCGACCAATCAGAATAGCGGCGCACGCTATGCCGCCATATTTGAAATACACTGAGTACAGTGTATTTGAAGTATGGCGCCATACAGCGCGCCGCTATTCTGATTGGTCGACGCGCCGACCAATCAGAATAGCGATGCGCGCAGCGCCCACCGCTCGGGGTCTGGTGGCGGGATAGCGGCTTGTGGTGGGTGCTCCCGCGCCCACCGCTCCGGAGTCTGGTGGTCGCTGCCGCGCCCATCGCTCGTCGTTTTGACAGCGGCTCGTGGTGGGCGCTAAAGCGCCACCGCTCACCGCCATCTTGAATCACCCTGAGCGGGTGTAGTGCCCAAGCCACTTCCGTCGTGTGACGTCATTTTTGTCCCTTGAAGACGGAAGTGGCTTCGGGTTTCATATATATGATAATGATCAACATTTAAAGTGACATTGTGACTGTAAATCCCAGGTTCGGTAAATTAACCCCTCATGTTATGATATGAGGCAAATAATCTGAGGTAAAAGGCTTCTTTAACCTGTGACTACTCTATATATATAGTATTGTGTACTCCCCTGTAAGGGATAGGGATGAGATTATCTATTACAGTATCCTTTAACCCAATGTGGGGAGCCCTATGGGCAGCGCTGGACATTGTATCCATAACATTGTCTCCACAGTCCATCCACACACAGGGATGTGATTATACTCATCCACCCCTACGGGGTATTTAGTGTGTAATGCTTTAGGCTCAGAGTGTGAGTAAACTTTGCTCCCTCCTGCCAAAACCTCAGCATTTACCCATATCAACGGGGGAAGTAGGTGTCCGGGTGCCCCCAGACGCGTTTCGCTTTATGCTTTATCAATGGGGTCCGCTAGGTATGATTATTTTCAGCAGTCTATAAACTGTATGCCCATATTAATAGTTTAGATAGGTCAGATGTGGTGACAGATTCCCTTTTAAGTTTTCATTTTGCAACATAAAATGATATCAGAGAGGTCATGTTTTGTTTTGTAATTATAACTTTTGTGATTTTTCCATTTCATTTTCCCCAATAGTTTTACAATCACTGGTCTTTTTAAAGTCATTTTTTATTGGTTTATTTTCATTTTATATTTCAGCTAAAGATCAAAGAGACATAAATATTGTTGTGGAAATTATGAAAATAATCCATGCAGTCATGAATGGTTACCAAGATTTATTACAGAAAGAAGATCAACACCGGATAGCTAATTATCTGAATCAACTTGGTTTTGACAACCTAGCTTGTTCATTAAGACCAGACAAGGTATATGTAAAGCCTGGGTTACACGCTTCAATGGTCGAACGATCTAATGATCTGACTTGACCTACATCGCTTGAACGTCGTTCAATGATCGCTAGTGTCACATGTACAGATATCTTTAACGGCGCAGCAACAACTCCGTGACAAGCGAATGATACTTGCAGTCATTTGATCGCCTACGTCCTCCAGTTCTGAATAGGCGAGGTTGGTAACGACATCGTTATCAAGGTGTCACACACACCGATGCTGCAGGTTGAATGGACGGTCATCTCTTGGTTTATGGTCCTGATCACAAACCTCGGATGAACGATTAGCCGACTTATCGTTGATCGTTTCTACTTGTCACACGCAACGACGTCGTTACGACATCATTGCACCACCCAAAAGGCTGTGACGTGCAAACGATATCGTTGACGATATCCTAGTGTGGAACGGGCCCTTTACTGTGTTGTCTAATCTACCATCACAAACAAGCATTGTACCTATAGTAATGAGTATTTCAGATAGAAATAAAAAATATACATTTTTGGAACAAAAATATCAGTAGATGGGATCTCAAAAAATGTGTGTTTTACTTCATGTCAACGTCAATTTTATGTCCATACAACACCTATTGATTATGAGGCATGCTCACCTACTACGTGTCCTGAGGACTTTTTTTTATAGTTGAGGCAAGGTCATGATGTATTACTAGTGATGTGATTTTAATTTCATAGCAGACCAGTGATGGAGTATAATTTTCTTCACTGTCACCTTAGACTTTGTTTGCTATAAAAAGCATTTATGGTTTTTTTTTATGCACTATTTCTAAATTGTTCTTTTAGAGTAACAGGGCATTAATATTTTTTTGCCTGAAAGTATTACTATATTTACCCATTGTAGGAACAACACCACTAATTAATACAGCGGTATCACATGTATGTACAGCCAATTAAAGAGGACCTGTCTTCAGGTCACAGGTTGACAGTTTTTGCTCTTATTTATTCCCGCTTCTTTGAGTATGTAGTTTTTGTTGCTTTGCTATTTTTTTTGATGGTTACGGGAATGTTTTTTTTTCTTTAAATCTACCATATGGTTCCAGAGATACAGACCTTATTATTTAGTGATCATTATGGATTTCACCAAGTTAATTTCTAACAGGGTAATAATGCAAAGTAGTTTATAGACATAGTAGCTTAAAGAATCTATGAGCCATGCCTCCATGTAAAAAAAACATAAAATAAATTAATCGTCCCATATCTCTGGAATCACATAGCACTATTTAAAAGGACAAAAAATGGTTCACCTAAGGGTGCATAATTTAAAGGCTGCGTAAAGCAGTGACAGAGACCCTGATTCCAGTGATGTTTTACTTAATATAATGTGTGTGGTTTCCATAAGATCAGTGTCTTTTATCAGCAAAAGATTATTGCTAGAAGGCCTGAGACACACCCGGTGAGCCGCATGCGAGATACTTGCATGTGTCCTGCACGACTCACCTGGAGCAGCAGCTGACTCTCTGGACAGCAGCAAGTCAGCTGCATAAAAACACATGCATCTCCACACTCCTGTCGAGAGAGACGATGGTCTTTCCGGAGGACTCATGTGAGTATCTGGCATGTGGGTCACGCAGTGTGTCTCCAGGTGAAGACTGATCATCTCATGCCATGTGCTCCTCCTGCTCTGTATATTCATTACCCATCACTGATTAGAAGCATTCTATCAGTGCACAGTGTTCATATAATGCTGTCAATCAGTGGTGCCGGTGGAGGCATACAGACCTCAGCAATCAGAAAACTGCTAGATCTGCAGCAGAGAAACAGTGATTTTATGAAAAGTGCAACAAGTAGCTTATTTAGTGACACATCACTGGAATCAGGGTCAGAAACCACATAATCACCTGAAAGAATGGGAATCTGATGTCTTATAACATGACCTGTCCTCTACAAGACAGCAAAAATGCAGATGACTTAGATATTTAATATGAAAAATGTTTACAGTACATGTAAGTATAGATAGAATTTGAAATGAGCATAAATATTTTTTTATAGCTACCCAGACAGAAAGAAGAGGAGAGGTATGCAGTTGGAGTTGGTTCTGTCCGTTTCCAGCTTCAGTATATGGGACCACATTTGCTGAGGGATGAAAGAAGTGATCCAGACCCAAGAGTGCAGCATTTCATTCCAGACACATGGCAGGTAAGAAAAACAATTATAAATAGGAGTAACACTTTAAAGCGTAACTGCCATTACATTTTTATTAAATAATAATGTAGAGCAAGTGATTATAATTAACTTTCTCATATACTTTATTCATAAAGGCTGAATGAAAACAATTCATAAACCTTTTACAAGATGTCCTCAGTGTACTGTGTGTGAATCTCATTCTCTGTCAAATCCGTCTTCACACTGAATATGGGCATGTGAGGAGATAAGGGAGGGGGTGTGGCTTACACAATGTTCCCAGCTGATCAATGTATTACATTACCTCGGGCACAGTTAGCTAACAGCTGCTGAGATGTTATCTCCTGCATTCTCATGGCTCTGCTCCATATGAGGAGGTGTTACTTATCAGGGAGGAGCTGTGAGGAGGCAGCAAGGAGAAACATGATCTGAATACCAGAGATAAAAATCACAGGAGCTGTGAGCTGACAGCCTGACCAACTCTGTGTGTGAGATAAACTGATTACACACTGACCTCCTGTCCCCAGCTGTGTAGGCTCCAGCCCCACTCTTATATGTCAGGTTTTAAAACACCATGTGGAATATCTTCTAGAAGGTTTTTGAAAGGTTTTCTTTCAGAATTCTCTTATAAAGTATATGTGAAAGTATATTATAATATTTTCCTTCCGCTTTCAAACACGCAACAATTACACCTGTCTTGTAGAAGTCATCTCTCGACCCGACCTCCACATCCAGCTACCGCCCCATATCGCTGCTCCTGTTCACCTCCAAACTTCTTGAAAAGTATGTCCACACTGTACTTTCCTCCACCTCTCATCCAACTTTCTCTTTGACAACCTTCAATCTGGCTTCCGCCCCACCACTCCATCGAAACCGCCTTAACCAAAATTACTAACAACCTATTTTCCACCAAAGCTAACGGACACTTGTCCATCCTCCTCCTTCTTGACCTGTCCTCTGCATTCGACGCAGTCTACCAATGCCTCCTATTACAGATCCTTTCTTCCATTGGCATCACTGACCTTGCCCTATCCTGGATCTCCTCCTATCTTTCTAACTGCAAATTTAGTGTCTCCCATTCCAACATGACCTCCTCACCCCATTCCCACTCTGTTGGGCTACTTCAAGACTCTGTCCTGGGGCCTCTTCTTTTCCCCATTTATACTCTTAACCTAGGACAACTCATAAAGTCCCATGGATTCCAGTACCACCTGTACGCTGACGACTCTCAGATCTACCGCTCTGGCCCAGACGTCACCTCTCTGCAGTCCAGAATCCCAGAGTGTCTATAAGCCGTATCCTCTTTCTTTTCATCTCGCTTCCTTAAACTAAATGTAGACAAAACTGAACTCATCATCTTTCCCCCATCTCGCGCACCTCCCTTACCTGATCTAGCTATCACAATAAATTCTATCATACTTTGCTCTGTACCTGAAGTCCGCTGCCTCGGAGTAATCCTTGACTCTGCCTTATCCTTCAAACTACACATTCATGCTCCCACCACCTCCTGCCGCCTCCAACTCAAAAATATTTCCAGAATCCGTCCCTTCCTCAACCCTTAATCTACTAAACTACTAGTGCACGCCCTCATCATTTCCCGTCTCCCATCTTGACTACTGCAACCTTCACCTCTGTGGCCTCCCTGCTAACACTCTTGCACCTCTCCAATCTGTCCTTAACTCTGCTGCCCGACTAATCCACCTCTCTCCTCACTGCTCCTCCACTTCTCCCCTCTGCAAATCCCTCAACTGGCTCCCAATTCCACAGCATATCCAATTCAAACTACTAACATTGACTTACAAAGCCATCTACAGTCTGTCCCCCCGCCATATATCTTTTAACTAATCTCCTGATATCATCCAGCTAGTAATCTTCGATCCTCCCAAGACCTTCTTTCCTCCACACCTGTGCGTTCCTCATCTAACTGCCTGCAAGACTTCGCCTGAGCATCCCCCATCTTCTGGAATTCTGCACCTCAAAACATCCGACTATCCCCTACACTCAGAAGCTTCAAACGGAACCTGAAAACCCATCTCTTTAGAACAGCCTACAGCTTGCAATGACCACGGTACCACCTCACCATCACTGGACTTGATGCTCAACCACCACTGGACCTGACGCTCCACCACCATTGGACCCCGTGCTCCACCACCACCCAAGCAGACCCAACCTACTGTTTCCGTCTTCATTGCCCTGTAGAATGTAAGCCCGCATGGGCAAGGTCCTCTCTCTCCTCTCTGTACCAGTCTGTCACTGTTAGCTTGTTCGCTGTATTTTTAACTTGTTTATATGTATCCCTTTCTCATGTACAGCACCATGGAATCAATGGTGCTCTATAAATAAATAATAATAATAATCACTTGTTCTACATTATTATTAAATGAACATTTAAACAGCGGTTACATTTTAAGTTCTTAGACTAGATCCACACAGTTTCCTTTTTGCTAGTTTTCCAAAGTAACAAAAGCCAGTTTAGAAAACAATTTAAGCAAAGATTACGAAACAAAAACCCCTAGTAATTTAGTTTTTTGTTATTTTGAGCCCATATATGTTATAATCATGTGCCTGCTATGACAGGCTAGTGCAGCCATATGGATATGCCATTTTGCAGGAACCCATCATATTTAAAAGTAATTTTTAGACTCTATCACACATGGATATTTGTGATCTATCCATTTAGCCATCTAACAATTTAATCTCTTTTTCTTCTTGCAGCGAGAACTTCTTGATGCGGTTGACAACAATGAATCTGCAGTAATTGTGGCTCCAACATCATCAGGAAAAACATATGCATCATATTATTGCATGGAGAAAGTTTTAAAACAAAGCAATGAAGCTGTTGTGGTTTATGTTGCTCCCACTAAGGTAAGACTGTACGTTTTTAGAAACATCAAATCATTTAGCAGTGTTGTGAAGCCGCTTTTCTTTGACCTGGGGGAACAATAGTGGGCTCAACACCCTTGGGTTTCATTCACATATCAGTAATTTTGCATTAGTCCGGCTTCACACCACGGTTTTCACCTGTCAGGTCCGGTCTATGTTTGAACTGGACCGAACCTGATCAGGTTTTGCCCCAATGTATCCCTATGATGCCGGATTGGTGCTATTTGGCCATCCGGTTTGCTGTATTTTCTCCCTGATCCAATTTTGTCTGGTTTTGCATCAGACACAAAATCAGAGTCAGCATAATTTTTTGTGTCCGGTGCAAAAAACGAACAAAACCAGATCCTCCAGGATCTGGAGCGATCCGGCGTCCATTAACATGGGAGTGTTTGGGCGCCGGATCGCCCCGGATCCGACAAAAAATCAGATTATTTCCTGGATGCCTTGTAGTGAACAGCGCTGGCTCTGAAATGCAGCCGCACTCATTCAGTACCATGGACAGCAGCAGCATTTCAGAGCCACCGCTGAACGTTCAGCACCATTGAGAGCTCCACTGTACAGACGGTTGAAATTTCAGCACCGCGGACAGCAGCACAGCACATGCAGGTTGAAATTTCAGCACCGCGGACAGCAGTAGACACGAGCACAAACAAATCCTGCAAGAAACAGGATCTGAGGGCATATTTGCCCTCACTCTGTGCTCATCTGGTGCTGTCAGGTTCTGTCCGGTGCATCCTGCAAAACACTGGACAGAACCTGACAACAGAAAACCGTGGTGTGAAGCCGGCCTAATGGTGGGTTTACACGCCGCGATATCGGCGTCCAACTCCGATCCAACTCCGACAAAAAGTCACGTGGGTTGCGAGTTGGACCCGATATCGTGTGCGCGTTGTACGGTTTGAGCGTACAACGCGATCCTGGAACGATGCCAAAACGATATCGGAGTTGAATAGCAGAGCTATTCAACTCCCCGATATCGCATGGCTGTTGTAGCAGCATCGCAGCGTGTGACAGCCCAACTCCGATCTGTACTCGCACCTCACCCATTAACTCCCATGTTAAATGGTCGTTACTGGGTTGGTGGGCGTACACATCGGTGGGACGTTGTTTCCCAATATTGCAGCGTGTAAACTGGCGATGCGATATCGGGAAAAGCGCTCAGAAAATGCGCGCTCCCGCGCCGTTGCCTCCGATATCGCGGCGATATCGGGACGTGTAACCCCACCATAAGTGTTTGTATGCCAAATCCAGTAGTGGAGCTTATAGGGAAAAACTATAATTGAACGATTGACACCTGTTCTGTGTTTTGGAGACACTCCTGGTTTTAGCATACAAACACTGATGAAAAATACTTGATGTGTGAGTAAGGCCTTAGAGAGTGTTTACTTGGTCTTTTTACTTTGCAGCACTTTCACATATCAATAAAAAAAAAATCATGGAATCTCTCACTATTGATAAAAATTGTATAATTGACATATTTTGGTATTTCTTTTAGAGAACTACATTACACACCTAAAAAATCAGAGTAATCCAAACGTTGAAGGGGTTGTGCCTTGAACAATTGTACATTTGAATTAATAGATCTTAGAATAAAAATAAGTTCCACAATTGGATATGTTAAAAATATGTTCCTGTACCTAGATATTCTTATACATGTGTGGAAGGAAGAAAAGGAATTTTAACGCACTTCAATTCCTTTACACTGCAATTGCAATTAGTTGGTGCTATCTGACTAAATGTTATTATTATTGTGATATAGGAGAGTATACAAATATTACAGCTGGGGACGTAGCTGATTCTTTCTGTGATGTAAAACAAGTGCTTTTAACAGGCAATGAAATGTGTTTCATTATAGAAAGAATCAGCTGTGCTCAGTGGCCATAAAGCTGTATGCTCTCTTACTTCCTCCCCTGCCCAGGAGCCAGGGGCTGGCTGGAGCCTCTAACCCCGGGTGGCACATTTCTACAGCCAGCCCTGCCTTAAGAAGCGGGGGGGGGGGGGGGGGGGGTGCTGTCGGGCTGCCTTGAGAAGCGGGTGGGGGGGGAGGGGGTGCTGTCGGGCTGCCTTGAGAAGCGGGGGGGGGGGGGGGGTGCTGTCGGGCTGTCAGCACTGACCTTGACCTTGCCTCATGCTGTCTCCGTGCCGTCCCAGCCGCAAGGCGGCGCGCCGGCCTCAAAGCGACACCCGCGGCCGGCCCGTTTCTGCAGGGGGCGGCCCTAATGGTGGACTATACCACCAGCCCAGGGGGCACCTGCCCCCCTGCCACCTGGGCCAGCCCGCCCCTGCCAGGAGCTGTGGTATATCTGACATGTTCCTGCATGGTTGGACACATACATAACACATGGGCACATGTTTAAGAATATGTTGGGACAGGAACATTATTTATTACCGTAAATACATCCAGTTGTGGAACTTATTTTTATTCTAAAGGGCCTTTCACACTTGCGTTTTTTTCCTGATCTGGAAGATCAGGAAAAAAACTGATTCTCAGGCCGGCTTCAGACTGCGTGTCTGATCCGATCCGTAGCTGTCCGCTTGAGGCAGACAGCCGCGGACCGGATCAGCACACAGGACGGGGGGCTATTATGCCCTCCGATCCTGTGTGCAGCCGCACGCAGCTCCCGATGCTAATAGGTGAGGACCGCGGGCGCCGCGGTCCTGACCTGTCAGCTGGTTCAGCTGCGTGCGGCTGCACACAGGATCGGAGGGCATAATAGCCCCCCGTCCTGTGTGCTGATCCGGTCCGCGGCTGTCTGCCTCAAGCGGACAGCTACGGATCGGATCAGACACGCAGTCTGAAGCCAGCCTTACAGGATTCATTTTTTTGCCCATTCACTTTAATGATTGCAGGAAAAACCCTGAAGCAACAAGATTCTACCTGAAATCATTAAAGCGAATGAACAAAAAAATGAATCCTGTAAGAATCAGTTTTTTTCCTGATCTTCCAGATCAGGAAAAAAACGCAAGTGTGAAAGGCCCCTTATATACAGTGCCTACAAGTAGTCTTCAACCCCCTGCAGATTTAGCTGGTTGACACATGCGGAATTAACTTGGCATTTTGACATTTGGACTGTAGATCAGCCTGGAAGTGGGAAATGCACTGCAGCCAAAAAGATTTTTTTTTTTTTTTTTTTAAAGCGTTAAAAGTTAATTCAGAGGGTCATTTATTATTCAACCCCTCAAACCACCAGCATTCTGTTTGGTCCCCCTAAAGTATTAAGAAGTAGTTTAGGCACAAAGAACAATGAGCTTCACATGTGTGGATTAATTATCACTTTTGCTAGCCTTTTCTGACTATTTAAGACCCTCCCCAAACTTGTGAACAGCACTCATACATGGTCAACATGGGAAAGACAAAGGAGCATTCCAAGGCCACCAGAGACAAGATCGTGGAGGGTCACAAGGCTGGCAAGGGGTACAAAACCCTTTCCAAGGAGTTGGTCCTACCTGTCTCCACTGTTGGGAGCATCATCCAGAAGTGGAAGGCTTATGGAACTACTGTTAGCCTTCCACGGCCTGGACAGCCTTTGAAAGTTTCCTCCAGTGCCGAGGCCAGGCTTGTCCGAAGAGTCAAGGCTAACCCAAGGACAACAAGGAAGGAGCTCCGGGAAGATCTCATGGCAGTGGGGACATTGGTTTCAGTCAATACCATAAGTAACGTACTCCACCGCAATGGTCTCCGTTCCAGACGAGCCCGTAAGGTACCTTTACTTTCAAAGTGTCATGTCAAGGCTCGTCTACAGTTTGCTCATGATCACTTGGAGGACTCTGAGACAGACTGGTTCAAGGTTCTATGGTCTGATGAGACCAAGATCGAGATCTTTGGTGCCAACCACACACGTGACGTTTGGAGACTGAATGGCACTGCATACGACCCCAAGAATACCATCCCTACAGTCAAGCATGGTGGTGGCAGCATCATGCTGTGGGGATGTTTCTCAGCCAAGGGGCCTGGCCATCTGGTCCGCATCCATGGGAAGATGGATAGTACGGCCTACCTGGAGATTTTGGCCAAGAACCTCCGCTCCTCCATCAAGGATCTTAAGATGGGTCGTAATTTCATCTTCCAACAAGACAACGACCCAAAGCACACAGCCAAGAAAACCAAGGCCTGGTTCAAGAGGGAAAAAATCAAGGTGTTGAAGTGGCCTAGTCAGTCTCCTGACCTTAACCCAATTGAAAACTTGTGGAAGGAGCTCAAGATTAAAGTCCACATGAGACACCCAAAGAACCTAGATAACTTGGAGAAGATCTGCATGGAGGAGTGGGCCAAGATAACTCCAGAGACCTGTGCCGGCCTGATCAGGTCTTATAAAAGACGATTATTAGCTGTAATTGCAAACAAAGGTTATTCCACAAAATATTAAACCTAGGGGTTGAATAATAATTGACTCACACTTTTATGTTTAAAATTTATAAAAATTCAACTGAGCAACATAACTTTTTGGTTTGTAAGATTTATGCTTCTGTTAATAAATCCTACTCTCGTTTGCAGTTTGAAGGCTCTAACTTATTTGCATCTTATCAAACCACCTAAATCAGCAGGGGGTTGAAGACTACTTGTAGGCACTGTATGTGTCCCTGCTATGTGCTGTGTAATTGCTGTGTTTGACCGTACAGGGACATGGTCTGATCATACCACATCTCCTATGATGAGATAATCTATGTGTCCCTGCTATGTAATAATAATAATAATAAAACTTTATTTGTATAGCGCCAACATATTCCGCAGCGCTTTACAGTACAATGGTACATATAAGTTAAATATACGTTATAGAAAGGTAATGCAGAACAGTAGTTACATACAATAAACATAGAATCAACTAAGGAAGTACAATGAAAAAGGCAGAAAATGAAGGTGACCCTGCTCGAAGGAGCTTACAATCTAAGACGGGATGGGAACACAAAGAACAGGGGCTTATAACAATGAATATCTTATGTCTAAATGACTACTGTTAGGGAGAAGGATAGGCCACCCTGAAGAGGTGTGTTTTTAGGGAGTGTCTGAAGCTATGCAAGTTGTTGGTGGTCCTAATTTCTTGGGGTAGAGCATTCCAGAGTTTTGGTGCAGCTCGAGAGAAGTCTTGGAGTCAGGAATGGGAGGTTCGGATTAATGCCGATGTTAGTCTGAGGTCACGTTCAGAGCGAGGGGGACGGGTGGGGTGGTAGACAGAGATGAGGGTGGAGAGGTAAGGAGGTGCCGCACCATGAATAGCTTTGTGGGTGACAACGAGCAATTTGAATTGGATTCTATAGTGTACGGGTAGCCAATGTAGTGACTGGCACAGAGCAGAAACATCTGAGTAACGGTTTGCTAGATAGGTGATCCTGGCTGCTGCATTGAGGATAGACTGGAGAGGGGAAAGCTTACTGTGGGGGAGGCCAGCTAATAAAGAATTATAGTAGTCAAGGCGGGAATGAATCAGGGCCACAGTGAAGGTTTTAGTTGTTTCCATGGTGAGGAAAGGGCGAATTCTGGAGATATTTTTCAGGTGCAAGCGACAGGAGCGGGTGAGAGATTATATGTATGGGGTGAAGGAGAGATCAGTGTCCATCAAAACACTGAGACAGTGAGCCTGCTGACTGGGCGTTATCGTGGTGCCGCACACCGAGAAAGAGATGTCAGATTTAGGGAGGTTGGCAGAGGGTGGGAGCAGAAGAAGTTCAGTTTTGGAAAGGTTGAGTTTCAGATAGAGAGCGGACATGATATTGGAGACTGCGGTTAGACAGTCATTGGTGTTCTTTATTAGAGCAGGGGTAAGGTCAGGGGCTGAAGTGTATAGTTGTGTGTCATCAGCATAAAGATGGTACTGGAAGCCGAATCTGCTGATGGTCTGTCCGATCGGGGTGTTAAAGAAGTTGGCTGGTTCTCGTATCTACTCTGTATTGGCAGCCATTTTGTCCTTCTAGGAGCCATTTTGTAGCTTATCATTCTATTCCCTTTCCATATTCCTTTTAAACTTTATATCCCCTTTAGTAATGTAATATGGCAATGATTGGAGAATGAGAACATAGAAAAATGTGCAGACACAGGTATGGGAGTATAGCAAAACATTTCCTAGACTGTCTCTTTGTCTTCCCCTAGAAGAATAATAGTCATGCAGGCGGCGTAGAGTCAGCGGACCGTGACCCTGAGCGCATAAAGTGCAGCAAACAGATGTCTAATGACTATAGCAAATGGTTTATGACCGGTGAATAAGAACATTCATTGATTAGGAGTCATATCTCTATGAAGGTGTTGATAGGTCTACATCTGGTCCTGGCGCATTACTTGCATTTTTGTATATTTTTGTGTATGACTATGTCTCCGCCATCTTGCCACGTATTATCCTGTTATGTAATATCCCATTGTATGAGTGTGCTTGAATTGGTTATATAATCTGACCCCCTAATAAAGTGTGTGACTCTCTCTAGGAAGACCTGCCTGATGCGTCTTTCTCTCTGAGCGTCCAGAAAGAACTGGTCGGTGCCGATCCAAGTTTATTATTTTACAAATCAGTCTATTCTGGTTAGCATAAGCATTGAAGCCCGTTTGCCGGCTTTATCAGGGGCTGTGTAGAGAAAGAAGAGGAGAGGACTGAACCCTGAGGGACCCCAATAGTGAGAGGAAGAGGGGAGGAAGTGGAGCCAGAGAATGATACACTGAAAGAGCGGTCAGAAAGATAGGAAGAGAACCAGGAGAGAGCCGTGTCCTTGATGCCAATGGAGTGCAGCATAGCGAGTAGGAGATGGTTGTCAACAGTGTCAAAAGCCACAGAGAGGTCAAGAAGGATAAGCAGAGAGTGGTCACCATTACGTTTTGCTGTCAGAAGGTCATTGGTTACTTTGATAAGGGCAGTTTCTGTAGAATGTAAGGGACGGAAGCCAGATTGCAATGGATCTAAAAGAGAGTGAGTGGCGAGGTAATGGGTGAGGCGGGAGTAGACCAGGCGCTCCAGGAGTTTAGAGATGAAGGGGAGATTGGAGACAGGTCTGTAGTTATTTGTGCAGGATGGGTCAAGGGATGTTTTCTTTAGTAGTGGAGTAATAATAGAGTGTTTGAAGGAGGAGGGGAAGATGCCAGTAGAGAGGGAGAGATTGAAGATTGTGGTTAAGTGACTGGTGACCACTGGAGAGAGGGTCTGTAGTAGGTATGAGGGAATGGGGTCAGAGGTGCATGTAGTGGGACGTGAGGACGAGAGGAGCCTGGAGACTTCTTCTTCTGTGGCTGGGTCAAAAATTGAGAGTGAGCCAGAGGGGATGTGGGGACAGATGGGAGTAGAAACACTTGAAGGTTGGAAGCTGATTTCCTGACGGATGTTTTCTATTTTCTCTTTGAAGTAAGAGGCCAGATCATCAGCACAAAGGTCAGTGATAGGAGTCTGCACTTTCGGACTGAGGAGAGAGTGAAAGGTGTCAAAATGCTATGTACTGTGTAATGGCCGTGTCTGACCGTACAGGGACATGGTCTGATGATACCACATCTCCTGGGCAGGGGAGGAAGCAAAAGAGTATACAGACATTCCAGCATGGGATCACAAATTATTCTTTCTTTGAGATAAACAATTTTTAAAAACATGCAGGGAAATGTTTTACCTCAAAAAAAAGAATGTGCTATAAGCCCGTGCTGTATTGTCTGTATTTTCTTCTGCGTCCTACCCTGACCAGAATAACACCATGCTCCATGCATGGTCAGATTCGGGCATTTTACAGTAGATACCTGGGGCACATACATAAGATTATCTCGGCACAGGAATATTTTTTTTAAACATCCAAATGTGGAACTTCTTATTATTGCAAGATCTATTAATTAAAAGGAACATGAAAATTACTTTTGTTCGTGGGAAATTCCCTTTAATGCATATGCCCTTAAAGTGAGTGTCACCCAAATGACTACATATTTATATAGGGAAACTAATCCCTATTAAAATCATACTAGGCACTCATTTTTTTACTTAACATTTTAATTAACAAAATATCAACTTTTATTGCAAATAAAGAGTTTTCAGTGCATACCTTGGTGGGGCCTATGGCATGGTGCACCGTCATACCCCTTCTGTTTAAATAATAAAACCAGCACCTTATTGTGTGTTCACATGTCTCATAAGCTGACAGTGAATGCTATGTCACATCATTTCTGCGCACTGACCTGGACGAGCGCTCCGGTGTGCCTACAGTGTCAGTGCGGGCATACTCACAATATAGCTATGGGCTTCTGAGAAGGTATGACTTCGCTAGAAAGGGATGAGGATAAATTGGCAATGTGAGACGAGAGACGGTGTAGCGTTAAAGAAAATATCAAAAGATGGACTACATGTATCAGCCATCGTAAGCCACTATAATAAATTTGATGTGTTTTTAGACTGCCTAGATTGTTTCAATAACTACATATAAAACTGGATTATTAAATCTGCCCCATTATTGTAATAGAACTTTCAACATTTTCAAGAGTTGTTAATATTGCATTTGTTCTATTATTGTCAATGTATAACTTAATTAATTATATAGATCCTTATAACATGCTGTTACCTTTATGTAATACATTTTCCCTTATAGGCTCTTGTAAATCAAGTTGTGGCAACTGTTATGAGTCAATTCAATAAAGATCTACCAAATGGAATTGTGCTTTGTGGAGTTTTCACTCGAGATTATCGTACTGATGCTTTAAACTGCCAGGTACGTATGTTTTATTCTTATTTACCGTATATACTCGTGTATAAGCCGACCCGTGTATAAGCCGACCCCCCTACTTTTGCCCCCAAAACCTGGGAAAACCTATTGACTCGTGTATAAGCCAAGTCCCGAATACAGTATACAGGACTCGGATTTGTAAACTCGCTCAGACTCGCTCAGAATCGCTCAGAATCGCTAAGACTCGCTCAGAATCGCTAAGACTCGCTCAGACTCGCTCAGAATCGCTCAGAATTGCTCAGAATCGCTAAGACTCACTCAGAATCGCTAAGACTCGCTCAGACTCGCTCAGACTCGCTACTGACAGCGGGTATCCGAGTCCCTAATACAGTGACTCGCGTATAAGCCGAGGGGGGGACTTTTCAGCTGAAAAACTCGGCTTATACGCGAGTATATATGGTATAAATCAGAGTTTGAGGGGCAAAATGTGTATGAGGAGCGATGCTCTGAAGTAAAAGCTGATAACTCACGGCTATTTGCTTTGTCTTTCCCAAGTTCAGTACTTTGTCTTTCATTGTGTCTTATTTGCTGATAATTGTCATTATTTTTTGTAAGCTTATTTGTTATGTTAATAGTGCATGCTTTATACTAAATTGCCAAAATTGACTTTTTTCCTGGACTAGAATTTAGATATTTTGGTACAATTTTATTTTGTTTAGTATTTGTCTCTACCACTTGTCTTCTACAGTGTTTTGAAAAGTTTTAGTCTCAGAATTTTATTCTTATTTACGAGCCAAACTATTTCGAACAATTGTTCTCGAACAATAGTAACCAGGCATTGTGCCTTTGTTTGAAAGGCAAAGCAGGATGAGCCACACACTTTTAGGGCTCATCCATATGACAAATTATCTCGGACGAGTGCTATTCATGTTTTTCATTGATAGCACTCATACCATGATATTCTGTGCGGCTGTACACACGCCCAATTTTTTTTCTTCGACCAAGTGGTCTGAGAAAAAAAATCGGAAAGATACCCAATTTTGGTCCAAGAGTCAGGCAAAAATTGGCAAAAGAAATCTACAAATACGTGAAAAACTTTAGACTACACTCGGATGAGTGTTCTTCAGTTTTCATAGACTGATAATGTAGAAGCTGCAGAAACCTTTTTTCTCTCCACATCCAAGAAAACCTCCTTGATAGAGACAAAATGGTTTTATGACTCTACCCAAGAGGAATGACTACCACCAAGAGGAACTTATCCATGCAATGTGAAGAGCTGCAAGACCTGTGCTCACATAGAGACCAGAGACAGGATACAGATCCCCAACACACAGCAGGATTATAATATTCCTGGGACATTCACATGCTCCTCTTCCAAAGTTGTGTATTTAATTATGTGCACTATATGTCCTGTCGGGACTTGTTATGTTGGTGAGACTGGACAACGGCTAAGTGTAAGGATGAAGTCTCATCGTCACACAATTATACACAAAAAAAATCCATTTTCCAGTAGCCAAACATTTTTCTAGTCAAGGACATAACATTGAAAATATGAAAGTTTTAATTTTGAAAGGTAATTTCAAATCACAGAAACATCGAAGGGTCTGTGAATCCAAATTCATTAGAACATTCGATTGTATCCAGTATGGGCTAAACCTAAGTGATGGATTTATGGCTCACTATAACATCTGAAGAATGTTGTTCAAAGACACTGAAGTCTTAAGACACCAGGTTTTGATATAAATTAGTGTCATAAAGACCTTCACATCACTAAGCCTGGCTGATTAAGGATCCTCTCCAGGCTCTGTTTTGTCTATTTAGTTAAATGTCCATTCATTCTAGTTGTGCATAAATATATTTTGAGTTTCTTTCAATATTTTGACATACTATGCCTGATGAAGGGACTTAAGACGTCTCGAAAGCTCGCCTTATAACATCATATATTTTATTTTAGTTAGCCATTAAAAGGTATCACAACTACAAGATTCTTATCTTTTTTCTCTCACTGAGAGCAATCAACGTTTCCTCAACTGGCTAACTCAGTACCAAAACTTTTTCTTATGACTCTACCCTTGTCATTGGAACATATTTTTCTGTAAAACTTGAAATTAAAATCAGTGCCAGGATTTAAACTTATCAGTTTGTGATATGGAAGGCAAAGACTTTACCTTTACAGCACAACCTGCCATATTAACTTTTTATGCTTTTGTAAAGTCATTAAAGTCATGTATGTGTTATCAATTACTTAAAAAAGTTATAATTGTTATATTTGTGCAGTGATTTTTGTTTAGTTTAACTTAAATAACCTTTACATGAATGTTTATCCAGCTTAAATTGTAAAATTCCCTAAAAATAAGCCTGACATGCATATTGTACTGGAAAATACTCGTAAATCTCTACATTTTTAGAGTTGTACATGGTCCAGTTTGGGTTTTGTGCTTCACGTCATTCTATGTTTTTTAACAGGTGCTGGTCACTGTGCCGCAGTGTTTTGAAATTCTTCTATTGTGTCCACATCGACAGGATTGGGTTAATAGAATCAAATATGTTATATTTGATGAGGTATGTACTATGATGTCTTCAAAGGATTGCCTAGAAATAAAAGAATATTCTAAAATGGTTTCATTCCTCAGTCTGTGTGTGATCTTTAATGGGGATGAGCTATAACATCAGACACAGCCAAAGGACAATAATGGAGTTGTTTATAGGAAAAAGAAATCTATTTTAGAATCTCAGACATCAGGTTTAAATACATTGCTTTATATAAAGACAATGCAATGGTTATAAAAATCTATAATAGCACTTAGCAGGTTTATTCCAAATTTTTCCATTAAATTCTAATATAAATGATAAAATCATTATTGCAACCACATTTGTTGCTTTAAATAAATTCAAGTAAAGAAACAATGAGACAAAGCAGCATTTGTGCAAAAACACAGGGTCCCGATATCGTTGCAAGTTATGCACAAAACTGCTGTAGTCCTTTGACTACAGCAGATGCCGACTTCTGTACCTTCTCTGATTTAATGGACCCAAAATAAAGGATTGCATTTTTTTTAGGAAGCAAAATATTTTATTGTCTATGCATTAGAAAGAGTTAATTGCCCTAACATTTTGGATAGTGGAATTAAATACAAAATATCCTTATAGGATGAACTACAAAAGTGATACATTGTGTATATTAAATCTGATTGTTTGGCTATTTTTTTCTTGAATATAATGTAATATAAAATGTAATTCTTCATTTACATGTATGGTCCATGATTGGTCGATGTGTGTTTAAACTTCGTACCATGATGCATCTAATCCTTATGGTACCTTTACACGCCGCTACAGAAGGTTGAAAACAACCGGGTTTCGGAGACAAATGTATCTTGCACCGTCAAATCAACCCGAGGTAGCGGCGTGTAAACTAGGTTGTTGCCACCCGTCACTTTCAGCACCTGTTTCAGAGCAGTGCTCTAAAACAGGTTGATTTCAACCCGATGGTAGCGGCGTCTAAATGAGGTACAGGAAGGTTTTTCCGTCACCTAGTTACCTCCCTGAGGCGTGACACAGCCTCCGGGAAATCGCCCCCCTTCAGCGATCATTGGTGGAAGCTCCTGCGTTACGATTTGTTGTCGCTGCATAGGGCGGCATATTTAAGGAGCTGACCAGTCACACTACACAATTGCAATAGCATCATGTATTATCCAGCCTTCCTGCGCTGGCCGGCCAATCATGATGCTATAGCATTGTCCAATCATCGTACGAGCGTCTCATAATCCACAACTCTGGCACGCCTATGTGTTGTCCCTGCTGCCCCTGGTCCTCCCATATTACCTTCTGTAGCGGCGTGTAAATGAGGGACAGTGCTCTACAGAAGGTAACTTGTGGCACCCGGCGGTGCCTCCAGAGATAGATTAACCTCTAGACGACAGCCGCACGTCTACAGACGTCGGAAAAAAGGGTACTAAAGCCTAGCCGACGTCTGTAGACGTACCCCAGGAAAAAGCCCTATAGCGACGCCCCTGTAGCTAATATCTCTAGGGTGTCAGCATACCGATTGTAGCTGAGACCCTAGATATTAGTAATTAGCTGCTTTTGTACCCGCACCTTTAATGTGATGACCGGTAAGCACCGTTTACCGATCATCACATTACAAACAGTGACGGTAAAAAGTACTTTCACTTTAATCCGACATGAAAACACATGTCGGATTAAAGTGAAACAGCAACCCCTTATCCCAGCAAGACCCCCTGTGCCGGAGATTACCCCCCTTACGCCCCCATCCCTCCCCCGGGCCATCTCAAAATGGTGGCGCATGTAAAAACGCGCCGCCTCCCTGCAGCTGCATGCGATCTGACATGTCACAAGTCAGATCGCATGACTAACACATCCCCCTGTGCCCCCAACACTTTCTGCAGCCTCCGACCCCCTCCAGCTCCTCCAGCCCCCCAGCTCCAGCTCCTCCAGCCTCGCTCCTCCAGCCCCCTCCTCACTCCTCCAGCCCCCTCCTCGCTCCTACAGCTTCCCTCCTCCAGCTTCCCTCCGCTCCTCCAGCCCCGCTCCTCACTTTCTGCAGCCTCCGACCCCCTCCAGCTCCCACAGCACCCCATCTTCAGCTCCTCCAGCCCCCTCCTCGCCCCTCCAGCCCCGCTCCTCTAACCCTCTCCTCCGCTCCTCTTACCCGCTCCTCCGCTTCTGCAGCACCGCTCCTCCGGCTCCCCTCCTCGCTCCTCCGACCCCGCTCCTGCAGCACTGCTCCTCCAGCTTCCCTCCTCCTCTCTCTCTCACCCGCTCCTCGATCCTGGGGTCCCGCTCCTGGATCCTGGAGGCCCGATCCTGGGGTCCCGCTCCTGGATCCTGGGGTCCCGATCCTGGGGTCCCGCTCCTGGATCCTGGCACCAGCAGTCTGTCTCCTCTTCTGTGCGCGCCGCTGTGTGCGCGCACTCTCAGGGGAATGATAGGTCATGAACTTACAGAGTTCATGACCTATCCTTCCCCTGGGGTCACACAGGGGTTAAGTGATCTTCATGGTGATCTGCTTTAGAGATCATGAAGATCAGTTAACCCCTGTGTGGTCCCTGGATTGTGATGGACCATGACCTTAGAGTTCATGACCTATCATTACCCTAAGGTCAATTAAGGGTTAAGTCATGAACTCTGTAAGTTCATGACCCATCACAATCCAGGAGTCACACAGGGGTTCACTGTGTTCTTCATGGTAAGAGGCTTTAGGGTACGTTTAGACGCCGTAACCATGGAGAGAAATATTGACGGCGATATGTCACCATGCAATAATCGCCGTCAAAATCTCTCCCAATTGCGGCATGTAATTGGGGAATTTGGCGGCAAAATGTTGCCTCGCCACGGTCGCCTGATCTCTGTGCACTGCTCTGAAATCAGGCGACCGTGGCGAGGCAACATATCGCCGCCAAATTCCCCAATTACACGCCGCAATTGGGAGGGATTTTGAACGGCGATTATTGCAAGGCGACATATCGCCATCAATATAAACCCTTAGAGATTATTATGAAGATCCGTTAATCTCTGTGTGACCCCAGGATCGTGATAGGTCATGAATTTACAGCGTTCATGACCTATCATTCCCCTGGGAGAGTGCCTTATTATAGCATATGGGGGATGCCCCCATATGCTATAACACTGAGAAACATCGCGGGACCGCCCACTGGACTACGTCGGACATCACCGCCCACTGGACTACGTCGGACGCCTCAGACAAATAAAGATGGGGTCTAAATTGTGTTTGGTTTTTTTTCTAATAAAAAAATCTTTCTCTGTGTTGTGTCTTCTTTACAATTTACTAGAGATTCCTAATGGCGGGTCTAACATTGGCCCTATATTATGAATCTCGGGCTTAGTGCCAGCTGCCAAAAAGCTGGCATTAACCCCTTATTACCCAGTCTGCCACCGCTACACGGCAGCTGGAAGAGCTAGATACAGCGCCAGAAAATGGCGCTTCTATGAATGCGCCATTTTCTGGGGCGGCTGCGGGCTGCAATTCGCAGCGGGGGGGGGGGCCCAGAATGCTTGGGCCTCCCTACGCTGAGGATTCCAGCCCCCAGCTGCCTGCTGTACCTGGCTGGACCAAAAATATGGCGAAGCCCCACATTGGTTTTTTTTTTTTATTTAATAAAGAAATACTAAAAAAAAAATGCAGGAGAGGAGACGACCAGGACACAGTGTCTCCGTATCTTGTGCACATGCTCTAAAAATGAGAAATTGTGTGAAAAAAAGAAAATGTTCAATATGACGGTATCAAATTCTGTGAAGTAGCTGTAGGTTCCAAATGCTCACTATACCCCTAGATCTAATCCTTGAGGCGTCTAGTTTCCAAAATGGGGTCACTTGTGCGGGAGCTCCAATGTTTAGGTACATAGGGGCTCCCCATATGTGACGTGGTGTCTGCTAACTATTGGAGCTAATTTTCCATTCAAATTGTTAGCGGACACCATGTCGCATATGGTGGAATAATGAGAAATTGCTGATGAACTTTGAACCCTTATAACTTCATAACCAAAAAATTTTTTTTTTCAAAAATTGCGCTGATGTGAAGTAGACATATGGGAAATGTTATTTATTAACTATTTTGTGTCACATAACTCTCCGGTTTAACAGAATAAAAATGAAAAATTTTAAAATTGTGAAAATTTCTAAATTTTTGCCAATTTTTTTATATTTTCACAAATAAATGCAAAAGTTATCAACCTAAATTTACCACTATCATGAAGCCCAATATGTCACGAAAAAACAATCTCTGAATCGCTGGGATCCGTTAAAGCGTTCCAGAGATATTATCTCATAAAGGGAGAGTGGTCAGAATTACAAAAAATGGTCTGGTCATTAAGGTGGAAATTGGCTCCGTCAATAAGGGGTTAAACCTTCTGTAGAGCACTTTGTAGCGGCGTGTAAAGGCGGTATCGGGTACCGTTTTCAACCGTTGGTACGTGCTCGTGCACGTGAAACACCCGGTTGTTTCCAACCTTCTGTAGCGGCGTGTAAAGGTACCATTAGTGATTCAGGGTGCATGGTAGAAACACTTTGAGAAACTGATCTCCGCCATCAATCGAGAATGTGTTCTATTTTTGTATGTTACAATAAATACGTTTGGGAATTTTATATATTTGAGACTCATCCTTTTCGTCGTACACATTGTTTTGTATCTATAAAATCCTGATTCTGTTGCTGCATACTATATTCCACCTGTTGCCTACTCCTCCTTCATATAAACAAAATATTTTTTTCCTACAAAAATGTAATTCTGGTATCAAGGTACATTGCTGCAATCTGCTGAACTGCTATTGTACTTTGTGTAGATGGTGCAAGCTCAACTCCTGATGACAGCAGTAACATGTACCCAGCCCAAAATGGTATCAGTAAAATAACCAAAAAAAATAAGCCCTCAAATAGCTCTTTGGCTAAGTTCACACTTGCTTTGTGACCCTAGCATGTCGGGACCATTAAAAACTCATAAATTTCTGCTGCCAGGCAACGGAGCCCCATAGTAACCCGCTGTATACATTAGCAACCGGCTCCACACTAAGCCCCAGGATGTGCGCTATACAACAGCGCACAGGAAACATGTCCTGAAGTGTTTCCTGTGCGCTTTTATAAAGCTCACATCCTGGGGCTTTGTGTGGAGCTGGCTGCTAAGGTATACAGCGGGTTACTATGGGGCTCCGTGGCCTGGCAGCGCATAGCGTTAACGCTATGTGCTGCAGAGAAAATTTCTAAGTTTTTAACGGTTCCTTCATGTATAACGCAAGTGTGACCCTAGCCTAAATCCTGAAAATTGTAAATGTTATAGGTCTTGGAAAATGGGGTCACAAGCAAAAAAAAATTTTTTATTCTTTACAAATTTTCCAATTTTTTCCCACCACTCAAATTAAATAAAAACTATACATGTATGGTGTCTGCATAATCACACTGATCTGGAGAATCATTTCGAGGTCAGTTTTACCATATAAAGAAAATTGTGAATAATAAAATAAAAAACTATTTTAGAATTTTCAACTTTTCTGCACTTGGAATTTTTTACCACTTTCCAGTGCATCACATGATAAGATGAATAATGTCATTCAAAAGTACAATTTTTCTCGCAAACAAGTGCTCATATGGCTATATTGACAGAAAAATACAAAATATATGGCTCCTGCAACAATGGGAGGAAAAAAGTGAAAATGAAGTAGATATATATAGACATAGAGCTGCAAAAAGAGTATGGTTTCTAAAAAAAAATGTTTTTAGAATTCAAAGACAGTAAAATATAAAAAAATCTACATAGATTTGGTATAGCTGTAATTGTAACGATCCATAGGATAAACTTGTCATTTATCTTTGTGAATGCCGAGAAAATAGAACCCAAAATTGCATTTTTTTGTTACTCCTCCTCAATATTTAAACAATTTTCAATACAATATAAATCATAGATAGGAGGGGCGTGGCCTGCAGCTCCATGTAGTCGCATTTTCTAGGAGCTCAGGTGCTTTGACATTAAGCGACGGATTTGGTGCCCACACGGACACCAAACCCACTAGAAACTTACTGGACCTCAAGAGGAAGCCCCCAGGCCCATACTGGGTGGCTCAGTTTCGGAGTCCCAGTTCCGAGTGCTGAGAAAGGTGACTGCCGTACTTGTCCCCGCATCCCCGCGGCCTCAGCGCCATTTTGAAAACTGAGGGAGGAGGAGAAGAAGCCATCCCTACCATAAAAAACTCCCCACATTGCTGAACTCCTGTGGGAGCAGAGACAACCGGACCGTTACAACAGAAGTCCCGAGCTCCGGAAGATCTGACACAGACCCGGCGCAGATCGGGACGACTCAAGGCACAGTACCTGCAGTCGCGGCGGCATTGCCGAGGAGAGAGGGAGGAGGACGGAGTCGGATGGGCGCTCGGTGGATGGGAAAACACCGGAGGTGAGTCCGAGCGATTCCGCTCCGGTCCCAGGCTGGACTGATAAGATTACCGGGCACTACTTTCAGTGAAGCGGGCGGCGGACTGATACGCGGGGAAAAGTAGACCGCGCCAGTAAACCACACCCCCGACATCACATCACCGCACACTGAGACAGAAGCAGCACATAACAGGCTGCCTCAGAGATAATTACAGATGAGACAAACACACACAGAAACAAGCCTGTGTGTGCCTTAATATATACAGAACTACAACTCACAAGCACAACCAGCTGAGGATTCAGCTAAATGAAACTACCCACTTATCAATAAACTACTAACTAGGAGGATATCAATCCCCAATACCACACCATCACAACTAAAGATACCCCACTCAGCAGAAAGAGTTCCACTAGCAAGTGGGACAATCGAGTCTCCAACGCACCCTAGAGTCAGGACACAGGATATAACACCAACTTAAAGAGACACTTCTTATAATAAACTTATAGAACTATTCTGAGAAGTCATCCATAGCAATTAAATAGGACCAACTACTGGACTTTCTTTAACAGAGGGATATGCCTACAAAAACCAAAGGTAATACACCAGAACAAAAAATGGAATCTAACTACACAAACACCAAGAGCAAAATTCCGGCTCCTGCCTACAGCCCAAACAATACTATAAAAAACAAAGACAAATCCAACCAAGAGCTAAAAAGATCTGAAAAGGAAGATTTCTTAGAAGACTTAATGGTCTTCGAACCTACGACAATGAGCACGAAAAGAAAAGAAATTAGCTCACCTTCTCACAATAGAAACAGACAAAATGAGAATGAAGGGAACCAATCACAAATTAAGAGCCCAGCCAGGCAAAAAATAAAAGTAACACAAGAAGAGATAAATCAGACCTCCAACCCAAATTCTGATCATCCCCCAGACCGAGATTTCTTCCTACAACTCTTTTCCTCATTAAAAGTGGAAATTAAAGAACAATTCTCAGAAGTCAAAGCGTCTATTAACTCAATTAGTACTAGGATGGATATGAGCGAAAAAAAAATGGAAGAGCTCAAGCAAGAAATGGAATTCCAACACACAGAATTAACAAAAGCTAAAACCGAAATTAAAACTTTAAAAGACAGGATAATTGACAGGGAAGACCGTGATCGTAGGTCAAACCTAAAAATAAGAGGCATACCGGAATCGGTCAAACCCCAGGAATTGATTCTCTACGTCACTTCTCTCATTAAAAAATTATATCCTTCCTTACCGGAAATAGAAACCTCTATTGAAAGAGCACACAGACTACCCAAACCACAACGACTCTCGGACGACATTCCACGGGACATAATAGTTAAATTTACCTTCTACCGGACCAAAGAGAAAATCAACAATTACACCAGACAAAACAATCAACTACCTTCTCCATACGAAAAACTCAGGATATTCTCTGATTTCTCCAAAGACACCATGCAAAAAAGGAGATCTCTGAAACCCATCACTGAAATCTTGCAGAAGAACCAGATTATTTACAGATGGGGAAGACCCTCCAACTGCATCTTATTTGCATACAAACAGAAAAACGTCACAATTGAGGACACCGAGACGGGACTCAAGATACTTAAAAACCTTCATATTAATGGTTAAATCATCCCTTAACAACAAGAGAGGTAAAAAAATCTAATGCACCTAAGGCCCGAACACGAGCCCAATTAGGAAGTTTTACAACTGTTCACCGAACACTTCCTTCGAACAACTTGAACTCAACAAGTTTTGAATTACTTCTTTGTTTCAACCCTTTTCCCTACTTTCCCTACTCTCCCTACTCTCCCTACAATCTAATCTAGTACTAACATTCCACAACAAATCAATACTACCCACAGCAATGAACATCAAATTTATGACCATAAACGCCAATGGATTAAACTCTCCACAAAAACGTTTCCATGTATGGAAAGAACTAAATTCGAACCATGTCGATGTAGCGGGAATACAGGAAACCAGATTTGCAGAAGGGAAGCAACCAAAATTCAGCAACAAAAAATTCCCACACATTTTCTTCTCGTCAAACGTCAAGAAAAGAGCAGGAGTCGCAATCATCATTAAAGACTCATTAAAATTTGAGGAGATCGACATCATCAAAGATCATGAAGGTAGATATATAGTACTAATTTGTAAACTAAATGACACAATTTACACATTGGCGAACATCTACGCCCCCAACAGTGGCCAAACTACTTTCATAAAGCGTTTCTTTAAAATAATCCAGGAACACCAGAAAGGCACACTCCTAGTCTTTGGAGACTTTAACGCGGTACCTAATCCCCTTATAGACTCTTCCAACAAATCCAGAAATATCAACTCACAGATAGACGGCCTTATCAAAAACGAAGAGTTCTTTGACGTATTTAGATGCCTACACACATCCTCAGTTGAATTTACCCACTACTCTAACGTTCACAAATCTTTCTCAAGAATAGACCTGGTTCTGACAAATATACACTCGCTACATAAAATTAAATCGATTAGCATACAATATAAATCATAAACCTCATTATTAGGCCATTAAAAATGCAATTTCTGCTGGAAAGAAAGGCTACTTAACCTTTCTTATGTGTATTGATCTTGGAATTCAGAGATCAAAAACGAAAACAATTTAAAAAAATCGAATTAATATTTAGTCTCGATAGTTTGCAAACCAACCTTACTCAGTGAGGGTGTTGCATTCAAGAAAGTTGTATATGATGGCCAAAACCCATCTGCTTATCCCAAAAAACATTTAGAATTGCTCTTGCGCTGTATGCAAATCTGGATGGTCTGGTGACATAGACATCATTTCAGTGACTCCTGTCCTTCCTTTCTGCTGCTAATTGCAATCTTCCCTCTGTGATTGATGTGGATGTCGCATCCTTCATCTTCCACAGATGAGCGAAATCTCATGCCTACGCAGGATGATTGCTAGCTCGCGCAGGCGCACTTTGCTCTGCTCTGCCGCTGTCAGAGCCTGAAAACTAACAGTGTATGCGTTAGTACATTTATTTCTGACTCCTGCTTACTGGAACCACTTTAACATATAGTTTTGTTCCCTGTTGTTGGAAGTCATAGAAAAGGAGTTCAATACCTCTTCTGTGATTTCCGGCAGAAAGAAATAAAACTACCGTATATACTCGTGTATAAGCCGACCCGTGTATAAGCCGACCCCCCTACTTTTGCCCCCAAAATCTGGGAAAACCTATTGACTCGTGTATAAGCCGAGGGGGGACCCCAGCACAGGTATACAGCCCCCAGCAGTGTGGTATTCAGGCCCCCCAGTGGTATACAGGCCTCCCCAGTGGTAGTATGCAGCCCCCAGCAGTGTGGTATACAGCAGCCTCCCCAGTGGTACATACAGGCCCCAGCAGTGTTACAGCAGCCTTCCCAGGGGTATATACAGCACCAGCCCCAGGGGTATATACAGCACCAGCCCCAGGGGTATATACAGCACCAGCCCCAGGGGTATATACATCACCGGCCCCAGGGGTATATACATCACCAGCCCCAGGGGTATATACAGCACCAGCCCCAGGGGTATATACAGCACCAGCCCCAGGGGTATATACAGCAGCAGCCCCAGAGGTATACAGGCCCCCCATCAAGATCCAGCAAGAAAAGTGTTTCCAGTGAGCGTTGAAGGAGCAGTAATAGACATTTTTTGCAAAAAACTCTTCAAAAATGTTACACGTATAGACAAAAAAAATCAACCCCTCATCCGTCCTACAAGTACGTGTTTTGGCAGACTCCTTCTTCAAGTTGCTTTTAGAATGCAGGTGCTGAGTAAGGTTGCAGTATTGGTTCAAAATACTGGGGGCAGTTTGCTTTAATCTTATAAAGTTAGGACAAAGCTGTCTGTAGCCACAAACACCAGGAGGCCCACACTACATACTCAACTCTTTATATTACCTATTATTTTTTTAAGGTGCACTGCTTAGGAGGAGAAATTGGAGCAGAAACCTGGGACCACATAATGGCAATGATTCGCTGCCCTTTCCTGGCTTTGTCTGCAACCATCAGTAATCCTGAACACTTAACAGAGTATGTTCTGTATATATTTTACCATACAGAATTCATCATTAATTATTATAACAGCTGTTGTCTAATAAGGTTACTTATGTTTTTTTTAGGTGGCTTCAATCAGTCAAAAATTATTGGCAATACAGTGATGAAAAAGAGATGAGTGATATATCAAAACCACCCCAGAGGGGAATAAAGAGAAAGACAGCAAAATCAGGAAAAAAATCTTACAATGTTCGACTAGGTAACTACTATATGCCATAAGTTGTACTCACAATTTTTTCTTAACAAGAATTTTTAAAAGGGACCTGTCAACCTGATCATCTTTATTTTCTTTCTTGCTAAAATTATTGTAAAACCAAGTAACATTGTGCATTGAGGGATTGTGAAGGGCCTCAAAAATTTAGCACTGTATACCCTATACTGGTTGGGGTCCCATAAGTTGTATTGCCACTTTATATGAATTTGTCTAAAAAAAAACCAAGAAAAGTCTCGACTCTGTCTGAAGTGGTAGCAAAAACCCACAAGTACTCCCAAAGAATAAATTGCAGAAAAAAACATATCATCTTGTGCAGACTTAAAGACTTATCTGAAGAGATTTGGGTTCAGCAATCAAGGGAGTCTATTTTCAAAGTGCTATGGCTTCTTCTGGGGTGTGATGCCCAGGAAGAAGCCACAGTGATAAAACTCGAGTTGGGAATTATATGATATTTGGTATATGAATCTTTTGTGCATACAAGAAAATATGTTGTAGAAGAAAGGGCTCAGTATCAGCATACTACATTTGTTTTAGGATAAGTAGTCACAGGGAAATAATTGTATTACCAACTGAAGTAAGAGATAAGAAAACATAACCTGTTCTCAGAATCAAACTATACAGTGGGTACAAAACGTATTTAGACCCCTTTACATTTTTCACTCTTTGTTTCATTGCAGCCATTTAGTAAATTCAAAAAGTTCATTTTCTTCTTATTAATGTACACTCTGCACCCCATCTAAACTGAAAAAAACAGAAATGTAGAAATTTTTGCAAATTTATTAAAAAAGAAAAACTGATGGGCGTGGCTTGGACATGGAGCCGTGAGGACGCTTCTCTGAAGAGCTCCAGTGTCCTCCGGCTTTATCAGCCTATAATAAGCTCACAATAACCTGAAAGAGACCTGGCATGAAGGGGAAGACTGGGCTGAGATCCCAGGCGTCCAGAGAGACCAGACCGAGCCCTGGGAGAGCGGACATCACCAAATATATGTCGGCGCCCAGCAGCACAGGCAGGAAGCCGGGAACTGCAGTAATGGCGCCTGAGAAAGTCGCTCCCACCCGGCCCCCACCGCAGGGAAGAGGAGCGGTTATGTCTGCAGCGGCGCCATGCCGCCTCACTGCCTCAGCTCCTAGGTGTGCAAGCGGTGGGAGAGTGCAGGACCCAGCACAGACGAAGGAGTGGCGATCCATGAGTCTGGGAGTTGAGAAGGCACAATATATGGGTGAGCTGATGGTGAATGCTTCTCCCTTCCCCTCTCCCTCTCACCCCGGACATTGTGCGCAGGAGACAGCTCCCATGGAGTCTGTTCATGCAGCGATGACTGCACCCCTGCCCCCAGAGTGTGTGCATTCCCCTTGACTGCCAGAGATTGTGTGTGGGAATATGGAGAGGGATACCGAGACCCTTGGGAGCATGAGGCCACGGAGTCAATTGCAGTGCCCCCCTCCCCCTGCACAGGGAAGCAATCTGCCTCTGGATGCTGCAGACATTAGTGCACGACTGAGCACTATGCCTACTTACGGACATGGAGCATTACATTCAGCGGCTGGAGGCAGTCTGTAGAGGAGAGATAGGCACCTGAAAGAGGACGTGTCCGTTATTCAATCTAATGTTAACACCATTGAGGCCACCGTGGAGAGGCTTTCCTCCCAGGTCCAAGCTCAGCAGCAGCTCCTTGATCTTCACACCGGAACTTTTGATTTACTATTGGATATGATGGAGGATGTTGAAAATAGAAATCGACGTAACAACATTAGAATCCGTGACTTGCCAGAATCGGTTGAGCCACGGGACTTGGTTTCTGCCCTCCATTGTGTCTTTAAATCCTTACTAGACAGAGAGGCAGACATGCACATAGAAATTGATAGAGCCCACCGATCCTTGGGCCCGAGGAGCCCTGACGCAAGTAAACCAAGAGAGATGTCATCTGCTGCATTCATTATTTCTGCATAAAAGACGATATTATGCTACGGGCTCGAAGTCATGACTCAATAGAATTCAATGGGGCAGAGATTTATGCTCCTAGCTGAACTATCCCGCATTACCCTGGCTAAGCGACGTGTGCTTCGCCCTCTGTTGGACGCCCTCAGAGACAGACATATCCCGTATAGCTGGGGATATCCTTTCCAGCTCCAGATACGAGGAGAGGGAAACATGACCATACTGAGATCGCCCGCCGGACTTACGGGACTTTTCAGCTGCTTTGGACCTGCCGCTGGTGGAGCTGGGCGAGTGGCCTCGGCTCTCCACCTTTGCCTTGAGAGGTCCAAGTCGTGTGGGGGCCCCCAGGGCTGACCTGCCGAGTAAGAGGAGGAGGTCCAGACAACGTCGACCCGGATCCCCTGCTCGCTCCGGAGACGCCTGAAGGCTACCTCTGCTTTTACCTTTTTTCCTGAGTGGCTGCCTCCTTGCTTGGTCGTGGTGTATACTCTCATGTTTTGGGGACATACAGTTTGTCTCCTCTCAAGGGTTTGGTGACTGATATTACAATATGTGTTGAGGAGGACCCCATGTGAGAGCCTGTGCGATTATTATTAGTTCCCGGTTATACGTGTGCGTACATCCGGTTTAAGGGGCTCTCGCAGGGGATCATTCCCCCCTTCTTTTTCCTGTTAATGCTGTATTGATAACATGGTAGTCACTTGGTATGGCTATGTTTATTGGTTTATCACATTTCCTTTTTCTTAGTAGGCTGTTTGCCGGGGGAAACTGGTAGCCCTATGCAGAGGCGTAACTACAACAGGTGCAGGGGTTGCAATCACAACCGGGCCCTGCAGCCTAGGGGGGCCCCAGAAGTCCCTTTGGCCTATAGAAAAAGGCTAATTCTATTAAAGATTTGCAATAATTGGGGGTCCCGTTGGAGCCTTCGCATCGGGGCCCCTGGGCCTGAAGTAACGCCACTGGCCCTATGTTCAACCAACCCACACGTTAGGACGTGTCGACGACACGGTTGTTCAGAGTATTCTCTGACCTGTTTAGTTCTTGTTGAGTCTGAAGGTTCAGACCCTCTAGGTTCCTCAAGCGGATTACTATCCTTCGTCTGATTGTACTTTCACGTTCTTTTTCTATTTTCTGTCTATTTCCCTGTTTTTTCCTTATACCTCTCTTTTCCTCGCTTTTTCCACTTTTCCTCTTTCCCCTCCCTTCCTTGAACTACACCTTTTCCCCCCTTTTTTTTGATCCGGCTGTGGGGTAGAGCTGGGGGGCACAAATGGCGACGCTACAGATGTGTTCCCTGAACGTCAGGGGATTTAATGTCCCTGAAAAACGTTCCAAAGTGTTATATCAAATGCATAAGAAGAGGGTAGAAATTCTCTTCCTCCAGGAGACTCATTTCCGATCGGGTAAACTCCCCGTACTAAATCTTAGGTACTATTCACAATGGTTTCATGCTAGCAACCCGGAGTCCAAATCTAAGGGGGTCAGTATTGCCCTTCATAAATCCCTGAAGGCGCAGGTGCTGGCCTCAGAGGTCGACCCGGGCGGCAGATATTTGTTTATTAAGCTCAGAATTGCCAATGACACTTTTACGGTGGCCAATTTCTACTTTCCTAACAGGGACCAGGCCCGTACGTGTAAGAGATATATTCGCGTGCTGTCGGCATTTGCAGAGGGATACGTGGTTGCGGGTGGGGATTTCAATATGGTGTTGGATCGTGCCCTTGACTCCTCATCTGGTGGGTCGGCGGTGCCTCCTTCACAGCTGGAGAGCCTGAAGCGCATGTTGGTGTCCTTGCGGTTGGTGGATGTGTGGCAGGTTATGCACCCCTCAGACAGAGATTACACCTTTTTCTCTACAGTCCACAATTCCTATAGCCGGATCGATTATTTTCTGGTGAGTCATGGACTCTTGTCCTGTGAACCGCGAGCGACTATTGAAGTGTCGGTCTGGTTGGATCACGATCCGGTGATGCTGTCCCTCCAACTTCCGGGCATGTACAGAAAAGAATGGACCTGGTCTTTGAATCCGGGCTTATTGAAAGAACCTTCTTGTTTGGAGGCAGTGCGGACAGCAATCTCGGATTTTTTTGATATACATAACAATGACCTTACGGCTCTTCCTTATCAGTGGGAGGCGTTGAAGGGAGTTATCAGGGGAGTGCTCATTCAGCACGGAGCCCGCCTGAAAAGAATCAGATCTGAGGCTATTGCCGGATTGTTGTCCCGGATGCAGACCTTAGAGACTACTCATAAATGTACAAGAGGCACACAGGTGATGGCCGATCTCCTACGGGCCAAGACGGACCTGACTGAATTGCTTGACACTAGATTGGCGAGACAGAGAGACCATTTCCGCCGCTACTTATACGAATACTCTGACAAGCCAGGAAGGGCGCTCACGAGATTCCTGCACCCAAGGGTCCCCACCACGTTCATTCCTAACATAAAAGTAGGTTCAGGTGTCGTGGCTCACTCCCCCGAGGAGATAGTTGACGCCTTTCGACACTATTTTGACTCGCTATACAATCTTAAAGGCCCTCTAGCGGACATGCCCGATGGAGAGTTTCGGACGAGAGTGAAGGAGTACGTCCAGGAGACACCGCTTCCTCCTCTGTCGGAGGTTGAGGAGATCTCTGACACCGTTAAGTCTATGGCGAACGGTAAGAGCCCCGGGCCGGATGGCTTTCCAGCACATTTTTATAAGCTATTCATAGACTTACTGTCACCATTTCTGACTAAATTATTTAATTCCATCTCGGGGACCTGCCCTTTCGCACCTCAGACATTATTGGCCACAATAGTGGTTATCCCCAAACCGGACAAGGACCCTGGTCTGTGCGCCAATTACAGACCCATATCCCTCATCAACACCGATGTGAAGATTTTTGCTAAGATCATAGCGAGCAGGCTGGGTCCTGCTCTCATGAAGGCTATTCACAATGACCAAGTGGGCTTTGTGCAGCACAGGGAGGCCAGGGACAATACGCTTAAGACCCTACTCCTTACCTCCTACTTGTGCTCAGATAGGATCCCGGCCTGCTTGCTATCCATTGATGCAGAAAAGGCGTTTGATCGCCTGGGTTGGCCTTTTCTCAGGGCTTCTTTGGAGCAGCTGGGGCTTGGGACCGGTTTGTTGGGAAAGATCTTCGCTCTGTACAATGGCCCGACAGCTCGCCTTAGAGTAAACGGTGTTCTCTCGACCCCCTTTGCGATATGCAATGGCACCAGGCAGGGCTGCCCCCTGTCTCCTCTCCTCTGTTATTGCCATGGAGCATCTGGTGGTGGCTCTCCGCACCTCGCCCGATATCTAGGGTATACGGATTGGACAGCTTGAATTCAAACTCTCATTATACGCGGATGACTTGCTTCTTTATGTTACAAATCCGATCTTCCCAGTGCTCATCAGGGAGTTTCGGAGGTTTGGAGAGGTTTAAAATTTTAGGGTTGAGCTTTAAGGGAAACTGCGAACGCATTGGGAATTCCGTTGGCCAACTCTCACATCAAATACCTAGGGATCCAGTTAGGCAGGACACCGAGCCAGGTCTACACCCTTAATTACTCCCCACTTTTTGACAAAATTGAACAGGAACTGAAAAGGTGGGCAAATCTTCCACTTTCCCTGTTGGGTCGATGTCATTTAGTAAAGATGGTAAGTTTTGCCCGACTTCTCTATCCTTTACAAACGATTCCCCTACTGTTGAAACATGTTGACGTATGTAGGATTAATAAGGCATTCTCCACGTTCGTGTGGAAGGGAAAGAGACCTAGACTTCGTCTGGGTACGTTGATGTTACCGCGAGCTGAGGGGGGTACAAACTTACCTGACTTGAGGGGTTATAATCTGGCATGTTTGCTGCGGCACGTAGTAGAGTGGATCACAGCTGCTAACAGATATTCTGCTGGCCTACTTGAGGTGGAATTCTGTGCCCCTTGGGACCGTTGTTCCCTCCTACATTCATCCCTAGCAAGCATTCCGCCTCATATCAAGTCAGCCGTTGTCTGCAAGGACACAATTGCGGCATGGAAAGCGGTCAGGAAGAAATGTGGCCTGTCCTGGAGGGTCTCTAAACATCTTAATCCATGGGCCTTCCCTGACTTTACTATGGGACGTGACAACGCACTATTCAGAGACTGGAGAAGGAAGGGGGTGTTGAAGATGGGCGATCTGCTACATAAGACGGAAGGACGTTGGATGACGGGGTTGGAGATTCTGGGCAATTTTGGACTGGGGGGGACACAGGGTCTCCAATATATTCAAATAAAAAATCACGTCATGGCACGACTACGTGATGTATCCAAGGAACTGTCCCCAAACGTTTGTGACAGACTAATTAACATGGAATCTTCCCAGCTGAGCATCTCTTCCATATATAGGGAACTTAGGGTCATTCTGTCACCGAGTGGGGACTCGGGATTGTTCTCCGTGGAGGAGATATTTGGAGGATGACTCAGTGCAGGACAGTATTTTGACAGGGTGGGATAAAGTACGGCGCTATATTTCCAGTGAACAGTGGAGAGATTCACATTTCCGCATCATTCATGCGATGGTATACGGATTTAACTTCCCGCGTTCTGTATCCAATCCAGATCGCCTACTTAATTGCCCGAAATGTCAGCGGGAAAAAACTGATATGATACATGGTATATGGAAATGCCCTAAGGTCCAAGTATTCTGGAGCATGGTAGATGCCCTGCTCTATAGTTACTGTAAATATCACTATGCTATGGAACCCTCGAAATGGATATTCCAGGACTTGGAGACGCCTGGGAGTCACAGAGGGGCCTTGCGTTTGGCCCATGTCCTTATGCTGTTAGCGAAACGCCTGCTACTCCTTTTCTGGCTACGACCGGATTTACCGGGAGAGTCTGACATGGTGATGGGCTTGGACAGAGCGCTGGAAATAGATAGACGAGAGGTGCTAAGAGATAAGGAGGCGATGATGGTGGCCTTCATGGAGAAATGGAGGAGCTTCATAGAAGCCAAGACCTCAGGGGAAGCGATACGTCATATCATGGTCCCACTTAAAGACACTTCATGGTACCTTCTGGAGGAATTAGGGGGGACTTTGGGACGACTAGATGTAGGATAAGAAATATGTTATAGGGGAGTAAAGATAGGGACTCACACTTACAGATAGATTTATAAGATGGCAAGGTCTCGTACATCCACCGCTGGAATATAAACGGTATTAGATATTGAGACATAAAGCCTTGAGTAGGTGGTATTGGAGGGGTCCTTGCCCATACCTTGCGGCACTTGGATATTACTTGGAGATTTGGGAGCATTGTGGTTTTTGTTATATGATAAATACACCGATTTGACATGCAAAAATGTCTATATTAATGTTTGTTTAATTTTTGTATGATTGTCTTGCTCTGATTTTGTATATTATGATTATACCGAATGTAAACTATTTTTGTTGGAAGAAAACTTTGGTGGAAAATTGAATAAATATGATGTTTCAAAAAAAAAAAAAAAAAAAAAATTTTAGGGTTAATTATACTAAAACAGAGGCACTTAACATTTCCCTGCCTGGTGCCGTGGTAGCGCAACTCCGGGAGTCCTTTTCCTTTAAGTGGAAACCCTCTTCATTAAAGTATTTGGGGGTTTTGCTTTCAGCGGACCTAAATGACTTGTATGTATTGAATTATGCCCCATTCTTGAGAAGAACGGTTTTGGACTTGGCAAAATACAACAGGCCTCAGTTGTCCTGGTTTGGACGAATGAGTGTCATTAAAATGGATCTGTTGCCCCGGTATGTATATCTTTTTCAAACCATCCCGATTGCCATCCCAGACAGTTTTTTCCAACGCTTGCAATCGACCATTAATGCCTTTGTGTGGGGAGCTAAGAGAACTCGGACCAGGTTCTCAGTCCTGACTCGACCGAAGGGTGAGGGAGGCGCGGGGCTCCCTGACTTTAAGAAATATTACCACGCGGTCTTGCTCTCCAGATTGGTGGATTGGAAGTTCAGCATGGTCCATAATCAGTGGGTGGCTCTGGAGGACTTGCTTTCCCCCGTGCCCCTTTGCCATTTACTCTGGCTGGGCGGGACCTCCAGATCTCCCGTGACGTGATTATCCCCACTTACTCTGACGGTTATACGACGCTGGGACATCATTAACCGAAAATTACAGTTGACTGCTGTCACGGGTAGGCTAAGTCCTCTGTTTGCCAATCCTGCATTCCCTCCAGCACTAACAAGAGCGACCTTCTTATGTTGGTTGGCACGGGACCGGGTTTGTCTGGGACGAGTTGTGTCTGAGCTTGCGGGGCTCTCTGGCGTGGAGGGGCTCCGAGACCGGGCGGGCGGAGTCGTGCTCCCCTGGCTAGAGTTTGTTCAACTGCGATATTTTCTCTCTAGAACTTCCATGGGGGTCCCGATACCATTTGAGATTCTGATGCTCTCAGCTGAGGGCCCTGCCCTCACAGTGTCCCTGTTGTATGCCCTGGTCCTGTCCGGTCAGGAATCTGGCCCCCTTGGCTTTCTGAGGGCTTGAGAGGAAGACCTGCAGACCATTCTCTGTACAGGATCGTCAAAAAATTTTCACACTCACTCATAAGATGTCAGTCTCTTGCTCTGCACAAGAGTGTAACTACAAGATCCTGACACGATGGTATCGTTGCCCCACCATCCTACACAGAATAGATCCTGGAATTCCGGACACCTGCTGGAGATGTGGGGTAGAGAGGGGCTCTATGCTCCATATTTGGTGGTCATGCGGTCTCCTCCATCCTTTTTGGTGTTTGGTCTTCGAGGTCTTCCGCCTAATGTCTGGGGTACACTATATACCGACCCCCCAGATGGCTCTGTTGTCCCTAATACCCACTTCTGTGTCCTCTGTGCGTAAAGGGATTCTGCGTTTTTGCCTGGTGGCAACCAGGGCGATTATACCTCGACGTTGGAGGTCGCCCGAGGTCCCTACCCTGTTGGAGTGGGTGGCCGAGATGAACAAACTGAATCGCATAGAATCGCTGATGGCAGATGATCTTCCATCTGGGTCGGATCAGAGTCGCACATGGTTCCTGTGGCAATAATTTAAAGAGAGCCTGAGTTTCATGACCTGGCTATCACAGCTCCCTGCCCCCACCCCCCCCTGGCCCCATAGTCTGGATCTTTCCCTCCCACAGCCATTCTTTCCCCCCCTCTTTCCTAGCTCTGTTTCCTTCTCTGCTCCAAGGTACCCTCCCTCTTTTCCCTCCCCATCCCTTTCTTCCTTCTCTCCTTCCCTTTACTTTGCTCCCCCGGCCTGTTTTGTTTGGGGTACTAGTGCTATAGATCACCTCAAAGCCGAGAGACCTCGCCTTCTAAGTGGTTAAATACTTATTTCTTGCCTGCGGCGGATTGCTGGAGGGCCATACCATGCAGAGGGCGTTGTGGGATCCCTGATTTACAGCAATAATTGTTGTTTCCCCCTGGACTTGATGATGGTGAAACTTTCGCCTGTTATGTGTTTTCTGTACTTTATACTGTGAAAATGAATAAAAAGATTTATTGCAAAAAAAAAAAAAAAAGAAAAACTGAAATATCACATGGTCGTAAGTATAAAGACACTTTGCTCAGTGTTGAGTAGAAGCACCTTTTGAGCTTTTACAGCCATGAGTCTTCTTGGGAATGATACAACAAATTGGTCACACCTGGATTTGGGGATACTCTGCCAATCTTCCCTGCAGATCCTCTCCAGCTACATCAGGTTGGATAGTGAAAGTTGGTGGACAGCCATTTTCAGGTATCTCCAGAGATGCTAAATTGAGTTTAGATCATGGCTTTAGCTGGGCCAGTCAAGAATGATCACAGCATTGCTCTGAAACCACTCCTTTGTTATTTTACTAGTGTGCTTAGGGTCATCGCCTTGTTGGAAGGTCATCCTTCAGCCAAGTCTGTGGTTCAGAGCACTTTGGAAGAGGTTTTCATCCAGGATATCTCTGTACTTGGCCACATTCATTTTTCCTTCAATTGCAACCAGTCGTCCTGTCCCTGCAGATGACAAACACCCCCATAGCATGATGCTGCCACCACCATGTTTCACTGTTGGGATTGTATTGGGCAGGTGATGAGCAGTGCCTGGTATTCTTCACACATTCCGCTTAGAATTATCACTAAAAAGTTCTATTTTCATCTCATCAGACCAGAGAATCTTATTTCTCATAGTCTGGGAGTCCTTCATGTGTTTTTTTTTTACAAACTCTATGCAGGCCTTCACATGTCTTGCACTGAGGAAAGGCTTCCGTCGGGCCACTCTGCCATAAAGGCCTGACTGGTGCAGGGCTGCAGTGACTTTGTGGAACTTCTCCCATATCCCTACTGCATCTCTTTAGCTCAGCCACAGTCATATTGGGGTTCTTCTTTACCTCTCTCACCAAGACTCTTCTCCCACGATTGCTCAGTTTGACTTGATGGCCAGGTCTAGGAAGACTTCTGGTGGTCCCAAACTGCTTTAATTTAAGGATTATGGAGGCCACTGTGCTCTTAGAAACCTTGAGTACTGCAGAAATTCTTTTGTAACCTTGACATAATTCTGTCTCTGAGCTATTTGGGCAGTTCCTTTGACCTCATGATTCTCATTTTGTCTGACATGCACTGTGAGTCGTGAGGTCTTATATAGACAGGTGTGTGCCTTTCCAAATCAAGTCCTATCAGTTTAATTAAAAACTCCAATGGAGGAGTAGAACCATCTCAAGGAGGATCACAAGGAAATGGACAGCATGTGACTTAAATATGAGTGTCTGAGCAAAGGGTCTGAATACTTATGACCTTGTGACATTTCAGTTTTCCTTTTTTAATAAATTTGCAAAAATATCTGCATTTCAGTTTTTTTCAGTCAAGATGGGGTGCACAGTGCACATTAATGAGAAAAAATAAACTTTATTGAATTTACAAAATTGTTGCAATGAAACTAAAGGTACCGTCACATGCGTCAATATTGCTTGCAATTTCACTGGCAATTTGCTGGTTGCAGTGAAATCATGGACACATTGTTCTATTTTGTTGCTGTGTACAAATGGAACTATGTGTCCATGATTTCACTGCAACCAGCAAATTGCCAGTGAAATTGCCTAGCAATATTGCCGCATGTGACGGTACCTTTAAAGTGAAAAATTTTAAATGGTCTGAATACTTTTCATACCCACTGTATATTGGAAATGGACTCACTTGATTGCTGATTACAAATCTTTTCAGCTAACTCCTTAAGCTCCTGTTGCACACAACGACGCAACAACGAACCCCGACAATGATAACGATCGTTGGTGCGTCACTTTGGGATCACTGGTGAGATGTCAAAGAGTCAGATCTCACCAGCGACTCAGCAACGATCCAGAATGATAGGAGGTCATTGGGAATTGTCACTCTCGGGCGTAGTATTGAGATTGTTGGTCATTGTCCCTGTCAAACACAGCGATGCAGCATTCCCAGTGGGAGACCAATGACCTAAAAATGACCCAGAGCACTTAGTAACGAGCAGCGATCTCACAGCAGGGGCCTGATCGCTGCTAAGTGTCACACATAACGAGATAGTTAGCGAGATCGCTGTTACGTCACAAAACCTGGGATTTAACAACGCTCTCGCTATGTGTGACGGGGACTTTAGTTTGTGCAAGGCGCTACTTTATTTCCTCACTTATTGTAAAGTGATAGTATTGTAATGGAAATCCCTTTCCTGAGAGTGGTAATTAGGTATGAGATACAAGGGTCTCATGGTCTGCTAGTGTTTGTCCAATTAATATTGATGCATTGGAGACAAGAGCACACACAGCCAGTATCTGTAAGTGTACGGCATACAGTGCTTGTTAGGTCTTAGATACCAAATCACATTTATTTATTAATTCCACAAAAGGCTTAGTACTTATCCAAAAAGCATGATGTACGTTTCATAACAAAAAGACCATAAAACATGGATTCTGCTGAATTGCTTCAAACTAAGATAAGAACTAGCTAAAACCAGCCCTCAGTGTAGAAACACATAAACAAAACCAATATGCTGTCTCTTTGCTTTTCAGAATAATACTTAAAAAATCTAATGTAAAACATAAATTTATGAAAGATATATATATACATATATATATATTACTTAAATGATTAAAACAAGTTCTAAAGTATTAATCATAACAATTCCTCATTTTTATTATTTACAGATAAATTATCAATCAGCTATAATAACCTACAGAGCCAGATCCCATTCACTGATGGATATCTTGTTTGTAAATCTCATATATATTTTGTAGCGGAGCACTGAGATATTTGGTAGCTGTGTTGTTCACTGACAGCCTGTCGCCATAACAAATACCAATTCTAGCAGCTACACCCACTAGTAGTACCAACATTCCCATCGGTAGGATGTCTTGCAGAATGCACATCAGCCACCCACCCATATCCTTGAAACGATTGACAGGATTTTAGATTATGGGTGAATATTCATGTATCCGACTTACAGTGGTCTCTTCATATCTCTGGTGCTAGTGGTGCACAATCTCCTGGTGCTAGTGTATGTGTGCTGCTCATGTAGTTGGGATCTGGGAAGGAGGAGAGAAACTTGTGAGAAACAATCAGATGTTTATGCAACCCCAAGACATATCAATGACATAGCCATAAGCAGTCTGCAGATGCGGTGGGAAATACATTCCTGTCTTAGGGACACTACCTAATAGTATTTAAAATCAGGACAGCTTTTCTCAACCTCTTGGATCGGTCCTCATTGAATACATTGCGATGGGCAAACAATCTACCCAGGGCAAGTGTTTCCTAAAAGCACTTCTGGATTTTTACTTTAAAAGTACCACTGCTTTGTGTATAATACAGAACAATGAAAACCTGTTTTATCCCCAGAGGGCCGTGATATGTTTCATAAATTTCCTAGTGAAGTGAATGCCTTTGTCGCTTTCTATCATTTCAGGTACCCGATACCTGCAGACTACCTAACAGATCAATTTTTTGGTGGTGGGGTGGTCTTTTTGTTTACTAATTTTAGTCATGGCCTAAGCTTTAGACCACCCAAATAAAAGATCAATGCATTCCTAGGTCATATTCATAAATACCTAGCTTAGGTAGCTCTATGTAGTCTAGTTGCAATCCCCAAAATGGGTAATCTGGTTTTGGTGTGAATTTCTGTGAAACTCGAGTAGGCCTACCAGGATAATGTTTTCCATAGATGAGACATTCCTGACTTTTTATCCACAGCCGGGAACCCTGGCGTGCACCAATTTGTAGCCATACGCCACACATCATACCCTTTAAATTATGCAACGAGGAATATTCTTAGGCAGCCATCACGGAGAACAGGCAGTGTGGGAGGAATATCCTAGTGTTCATCAGCCATACCCCTAACTCTTACCATACAGGAACCACTTTGTCCCATGTGTTCCAATTATTTGGGGGAGCCTAGGTCTGGAAGACCTGCAGTAGTTTGTGATAAACGGTCACTGAGGCTGGGGCTGGTGCAGTGACAATCTCTTCTGTTGAAAGGGCCTTCCACCACTTTCACACACTGAGTACTCTAAGGGTGTCGCATCCATTAGATTTGTTTAAGCTTCTATCCGCTATAATAAATTTAATATAAGCCTTATATTGAATTTATTATAATAGAGGCTAGGAACCTAAACACATTTCTACTATATAATCGTCTAATTCTGTCTGTTTGTTGTTTGTCTGTAACGGAAAACCCGTGTTGCTGATTGGTGCGACCAATCAGCGAATGGTGCAGTCTGGCCGTGAATTGGCACGGTATTTGAACCACGCATCGCTGATTGGTCACGCCCGACCTACCATCTAGCCATAAATAATCACCATCTAATAGTAATCTAATGGCTCTTTGCCACGGCACTTTGCATCTTTGTCTATTTATTTACATTATATATGAATCACCAGCTAAGTGAAATTGCATAGTAACATAGTTTTAGTAACATAGTTTTTTAAGGTTAAAGGAAGACTTTAAGTCTATCTAGTTTAACCCATAGCCCAACATGTTAATCCAGAGGAAGGCAAAAAAAAACCATGTGGCAACACTAAGCTCCACATTGGGGAAAAGAATTCTTGGTGCCCTTATCAATTTACAGGGGACATTTAATACCCTCAGAATACTGCCTTACTATGAAGGATTCCTCTGTTATTAGCCAGTCATACTTCCCTGATTCTGTTAGAATAGGACCAATTTGTCTTTCACTATATGTAAGAGAACATACTGTAAGGTAGCGGTTAGGATCAGCACGACAGAAGGCAGTGACTCAGGTACTTGTTCACACACACATGATTTATTTGCAAAACACAAAAAGGGGAAAAAAACAGCGCCTCTCACACAGGTGTGCATTTAATCCATCTTCAATGTATTCCAAACCGTCAAATAGCACGACGTTTTGAACCACACATGGTTCTTTATCAAGCACCACCTGTGTGAGAGGCACTGTTTTTTTCCCCTTTTTGTGCTATGTAAGTATGCAGGCTGGACTCCTGGGTCTAAACTTGCACCCATTGGGGCTGTACGCTATTGGAGAATATAGAATGCTCCTGAGTTCATAGGTGCTGTGAACCGTTGTTTTTTCATATGATTTATTTACAAGTCCGGGTAAGTGCAGATCTTTTGTAACTCTAGGACACAGCCGGTATAATAGGTATTCCTATTATTCTGGTATGGCTGTCGGGCTCTATATTTAGCCAGGGCCCCTGGGAGGTCCAAGTCCACGTTGTCAAGCTGTGTTAACTGCACACAGCTACTCCCAGGCTGTGCTAAAACTTCTCACACAGCCTGTTCACACCGAAATCCACACAGCTCCTGCTGCTTTGATACTTCACTCCCTCTATCCAGCCCTGGGCAGCTCATATTCTTCCTAGCCACCACACCTGCAAAGCAGTGTGAACAATCAGCACTCAGACCTTGCTGCCATTAACCCCATGTGTGCTGCCACAGATCAAAAGATACAATCACCCATGTGAAGTATACCGGTCATGGGGCACATGCTGGTCATATCACCACATATTCCCCTCCTCTGTTCAAACTTGTGGGGTTGAACTTAGGCCATTGAACCGGGGCCCTGAGACAAGGCCTCCTTACCACCTGGGTCCACCAGTCAAGGGACTGTCCGAGTCGACTAGGAGTGTCCGCATCCGAAATGTGGTCCTGTACCGTCACCAACCGTTCCCTTGTGTACCAAGACTAATCTGACCCAGTCACCTTATGTCTCAGAGGCATGTCTGTGGGAGGCCTCCCCCTCCTCCAACAGCCAGTGTGGTAGCGCAGTCCACCTATCCCCTCAACTATGGGGAATCCTGACGCTATGTCATCAACTACATGATTGGGCTTGTTGTCCGAGTCCCATAGCCCTAAGTCCACAGTGGAGTCACCGTCTATACCTTTAGTACGTCTACGGGTCTTAGGACATCTTTGGTAAGTTCTCCGTTGGATTTGTCTCTATCACCTTGGGATACCGGAGATAACCCTCATCCACCCAGCTGGCGGAGCGATCCCTTAGCTCTCACTCCCTCCTGGACACTGAGGAGAGATCGACCTTGGACCCTACTCCTACAATGGCTTGCCTCCGGCACCCAGCATGGCTTCTTGCATACCAGTATGTGAGGTTCGAGCGCTCTGCCTGTGGCCCTCCAGGTACATCCAGCGCCTTGAGCTGCCGGCAGTTGGGCTGCCCCAACATTATCTAAATGTGCCACCGACTCTAGAAGTGGCTCGACAGTTTCGAGCTTTCCTGCCTTTACCTCTAGGGGAAACCTATCGGGATTACTCTCTGTCTCTATATTGGTGACCCCTACGGCAGGTATCCCAGAGTCAGGATCCATTACCTGAGGATTAGGTTGCCTTTCACACAAATTCCAGAACAGAGGTAAATCCCTCCCCAAAGTCACATCATAGGGAAGAGTTTTCAACACCCCCACTTTGTGTCAGACCTGACCGCATGGGGTATTGAGAGTGACCTCCCCATGAATACTGAGCACCCCTACTGTATGGCCTGTGGGTTTTGTCCCAGTGACCAGGAATGCATGTACAAGGGTCACATTACTACCCGAGTCCAATAGGGCAGTCGCCTTATATCCATTAATTAGCACTTGGCACAAATGTAGTCCCTTATCCACTGTCACATAGTTCGCTGCACCGGCAGTTTGGACGTACATAGACATCTGGCTGGTATACCCACAGTCCATTGGCTCTGTGTTGAGGGGGCACTGCGCCATTGCGTGTCCCGGCTCTTGGAATCGCCAACACCTTATCGCGGGGAAAAAATTATTTCCGGTGCCCTGCTTGGGAGACCTGGGTTTCCGGCTGACTTCAGGGCGGCGTACATTCTCTGACTGTGGTGGGGTCGGACCCAGTGAAGGACTGGGTTGGGGGATCCCTAACTTCTGGTTTGGTGGATGTGGACCGACAGGCTACACGCAAAGTCCCAGAGTCCTGGATCAAGTCCTGTGTAGCCACATGCCGCTCCACCACACTCACTAACTGATAAAGGGTACCCAGGTCACTTTGTCCCACCCACCATTGGATGGAGACAGGCAGAGTGCACACAAACCGGTCAACTAACACCCTCTCTATCATCTGCCAATGTTGGTCCAATTAATAGCAATTCATCGAAAACAAGAACACAGACAGCCGGATCTGTCAGTGTACAAGGCTTGTCTGGTCTTAGATGCCAAATCACAAGTATATATTACAACTTGAGTTGGACGAACCCTCAGATGTTGGGGATCATGCGGATCCAGCTGGACTTTAAAAAAAAAAAAGTCTGGTTCAGGACTTGACCTGAACTTGAGCCTGAATCCCGAATCCCATATAAGTCTATGGGGACCAAAAACTTTAGTGCCATAAAATGGTGGCAGTAAGGGCTCGGGAAGCTGTGAAAGAAAGCAGAATGGCAATTTAATCAGGAGTTTTATGCTTACTGAGGACACCGCACTTGTAACACTACTTTCGGGTCAACTCATTAAGCCTCATGTTTACTCACTTCATCCCCCTGCCCACTCTCTGTAACAGCATCTGTGGTTGGTTGTGTCAGTCACACTACGCCCTTACAATCTGTACTGGTGTCTGTGATAGGCTGCCATACACATTAGTGTATTGAGAAACAAATTGCAGCCATGTGCTTAATTTGTGCTGTGTATTACAATATATGGGGGACCCTGCACATTTTTTAAAAATTATTTATTTATTTTTACACACATATGATAGTTTCGTTGGCATACACGTATGTGTTTGGCAACCAGTAACAGACACCGGTACAGAATCTGGGGGCGCAGTCTGACTGACACAACTAATCACAGACACTGTCACAGATGCTGTCTCAGAGGGTGGGCGGGGGGCATGCAGTGAATAAACATGAGGCTTAATGAGCAGACCTAGAAGTAATGTTACAAGCACGCGATCCTTGGTAAATATAATTCTCCCACTTTAATCATGATTTTGCTTCTTTTTACAGCCCCCCTAGCTCAACCCAAACCTGAACAGTAACACGGATGTCTCGAGAAAGTCCTGTTTCGTGGTCTGTGCCTGTTCCCTAGGGCCTAGGTGTTCGGTATGAACCCTGAAAGTGGTTTCCAGCCTTTTTGTATAATTTACTTGTTTAATGACACAATGTGCCGAATCCACAGCTCAGTGCTCCTTCACACAGCTGGGGATTCAGTACCCTGTGCTAGAGGAGGAGGTGACCACTGTGTGCAATGGGGGTGAGTGATCATATTGGCCACTGGGGGGATGCTATGATTGGGACTGGGGTGGGCTAGTAGGAGCTTGCAGGTGGCCAGGCATGCTGAGACTGGATGGGGGAAAGCCTGTAGGAGTCAGAGGTGTGTTTGTAGGAGATTGGGCGTAAACGACCAGATATGAAGTTTGCACCCAGGCTCCAAAACTAACACACACCCTTGTCAGTCCCCTGCAGAAGCAGAAAGGTGATATCTAGGTAACAATGCAAAATGTTGACAGGGTATAAATTACAAACTGTCAGCATTTTGCAGCCTAGATACACATATAAATTATACAAAAAGCCCGGACAACCAGTTGAACTTTATAGTTTGTGTTCGTCCATCACGAATTACAACCACAGAAGAATGGGGATGGCTTAGTACTTATCCAAAGACATATAAGATTCACAACAAAAAGACCATAACATATGGATTTTACTGAATTGCTTCAAACAACAGTAAGAACTAGCTAATAGCAACCCTCGATGTAGCAACACATCTAAACAAAGATAATATGCTGTGACATTGCATTTCTGAATAAGACTTGCAAACCCGATATGCATCATAAAGTTAAAATATAAAGGTGTAAAATATTGACTATAACAGCATATTCTAGCAATATGCCATCTCTGCGTATGAGATTCACCTTAATGCTACTTTAATGATGTTTTGTTGTAAGTTGGTCACTGTGTCATTTTGTTTTAGAGTGGCTTTTGAAATAGGATTTGTGATAATGGGTGATAGCAATAAAAGACATGTATAATGTATAAAATACTTTATTTGGATTCATGTTCACATCTGCAGTGTCCACACTTTTAATTCCACGACATATCTTCAATGTGGTCTAACAGGTTATTTTGCAAAATCCATAATAGTAGAGAGATAGCAAGTGATTAGCTACAAATGGTATAAAATTTGAGTTTTCTTCTGCTTGACCATTTTGGTCCGATATTATGTAGAGCCTGTCTAATATGCATTAAAAATGTTATGAATGTTTTTTTAACCCCAGGGAAAAGCTAGGTGAATCCACTTATGTATTCTTCGTATTGCCCTTTTTTCCTATATTTAATAAAAAAAAAAAAAAATTCTGTCTTGCAGTTCAGTATGACAAACGATACAATGATCTGGAAAAGTATACATGTTCTGTAAAAGAGTCTAATATTAACTTTGAACATTACCACCCATGTGCTTTCTTGACAATAGATCATGTAAGTATACGTGGTGATGTGTATCTAGTCTTGTCACTCATCCTGTATTTGATTATCCTGATCATGAAGAGAATAAATATTTTATCATTTGTGAAGAATCATTTGTTTAGTGTAATAATTAGAGACTGTAAATTACCGCATCAAAAGATTACAAACAAAGGTAATAAAAATGACTGAAAATAAAACCACAAAAAATGCCTGACAGAAGTTAATGAAACCTAAATTTTATTATGTTGTAAGTAAATTCATGTGTACAATAAAATAAAAAGAAACATGGGTGTAGGAGGCATGTAAAAATCTATTTGCTTCCGTGAATTGGAATTACCACTCCCAAAAAAACAATGCAATAAAAGAGTAACAGTATTTATTTTTACAGGTTGTAGACACTAAAGCATTAACTGGACACATCAGCCCTTCTTGATAGAGGTGAAGACAATGCAGATGCAAAATACTGACGAGACAACCACTCTCAACCTACCAGTTAATGGAGGCGGTGATTACCCGGTATTAGAATTGCACACGTATAAGGCATGTTCAGGACGCTGGTCACACACATGTGGTGCACTGTCCCTGGCTTAAAGCCTATTATTGACCCTCCAGACCAGAGGTCCCCAACCTTTCTGAACATTAGAGCCACATTCACCTCTGAAAGATGATCGTGAACCACATTCAGCTCTGAGAGATGGTCAAGAGTCACATTCAGCTCCAGCCCCCCTCATAGTGGGGAAACTCAGAGCCTCCATTACCAGTGTAATGACAACCAAAGCTTTTCCACAGAAATCACACTGAGGCAGTATACCAAGATCCAGGGTTCCTACCTTACTCCTATTCAGATCTGCTCTTCTAAGTGGAGCAACTCACGCAATCACCATCTGGTGACCGGCTCTTCACAGCTATTTGCCATATTGATACTTGTTCACCAAACTGGAAAATAGACGTGAGCCACAAATCATGAGCCCGCAAGCCACATGTGGCTTCTAAGATACAGCTTCGGGACACGTGCTTCGGACTACTAGATTAGGCAGACTTCTCAGCACCCAGTAAGTGCATGTGGACACCCTTGTTTACAAGGACAATATAGATAGATTTGACTGAATCCTGCCCAAAAATAAATCTATAGTCCAAAAAAAATACAATAAATATGAGATATTGGTCAATATTTTAGCCAAAATATGCAAGCTTGCAACCCATGTCAAGGGTCCTCATTGTCTTGCGAGTCCCTATACTAAAATGAAAAGCAAAAGCCACAAAAAAGGAATTCAAATGTCCCCAAAGAATAGGGCATATAGTCACTCCTCCTAATCTAAATGTTTGGGAGTCACTAATAGGCTATAAGCCAGATACTGTGCACACCACTAATAAACCATTGAATTTCTACATTGCTAGATCTTCCTTGCAGCAGCGCCCTGAGAAGTCTCTGCTTTATTCATTTTTTGGAATACAGCACACTATACTCGTACAAGCCTTATCCATGTGCAATTCTAATACTGAGTGATATCTCCCTTCATGAACTGGTAGATTGTGAGTGGTTGCCTCATCAGTATTTTGCACCTGTGTGCCTCTACCATTATTAAGGTGGTACTGTTACTTCCTGCTAGTTCATTGGTTTCTGTGACCTGGGCAGGTAAACACTGTAGCCCTTTTTTAATGTGTTAATAAAACAGTGGGCGAATTTGATTATAAATCTAATGGCAAAATAATGAAAAAAAGTGCATCATTATGGGTAAAATAATTATAAAAAGCAAAGTAAAGTGAACCACCACACATGTACAAAGGCATGTGTATAAAGTGCCACCGTTGGGTGGGATAACAAACATCAATATTGTGAATACAACAGATATTAGAAAGAAGATAGATAACTAATAGGCCATAAGAGAGGCATAGAAATATTAATAAATAGTATATATTTATCCACCAGATAAACAAGCACAACCAACATGTGATTCACTGAGGCTGAGGCTTTATCTGAGATAGTGAGTAAATAGTCCGAACAGCTATATAAATTAAGGTGAACAAACCTGGAATAGAGTATAATATTAGAGGACATGAATGACACCTGTGACATATAGGTATAACACTTATACAAATAAATATACTGAACCCCTATGTCGCTGGAGTATGGCCGAAACCTGTACAATAAAGAAATGAATGTCAACTGCGATCGTTCTTTTAAAGGGAACCAGATAGCTTGCCCAGGTCTATTAAACCATCCTACGTATTTATTGCTAAGTGACAGTCCTATCTAACAAGCCCTATTTATTTCTCTAAAGTATTGCTGTATGTTGAAAAAAATGTATTTTATAACTTTTATGGCAATATGCTTATTAGGGGGTGACTGGTTGTTGGGGCGTTGTTTTCCACAGACCAGTCATCCCGTTATTCATGTCATCATGCCTTATGGGTGAGAGCATGATGATTTGCAAAAGTGATTTAATCACAATCTCTTTACACTTTTCTGCCTCAATGACAATGCAAAATAAACCGGGATACTTCGACACCCTTCGCATTACCAGGTAGGAAATGGTGATGCATGCCAGGTGTAATGGGAGGCACAGATTTGTAAAGAGGTGGTAGTTACGTTGCTCTTGCAAGTCATGATACTCAAAGCTTGAGGGGTGTGATAACATGATTAGTTGTATGACTACTCTGGGAAAAACCATGCCCTCACGACTAGTCAACAACTACTTAGCATATTGCCAATTAAGGTATAAAATTTCCCGTGCAGGGTAGATACTAGAATGTTTTCATTGGTTGTTTTCAGGTTACTCCAACAGCCAATAACAGATGCCAATTCTATTTGACAGTGTCTGTGATTGGCTGTTGTGCCCCGCACCCATTGACTGTCATCAAGGTACTGTAAAAATAAATAAATAATTAAAAGACAGTTAAGTAGCGCTCTGCAATATTTTTGATTCTCAGCACAGATGAAGCAGACATCTACGGGCTGCCACCCTCAGCTGCCTGGCTTTATCTTGGCTGGCAATCAAAATACAGGGAAGCTCACTATTTTTTGGTAATTATTTAAATAATGAATTTAAAAAATGCATGGGCTTTGCCCTATTTGTAGTCTTCAGTACGCTAGGTATTTGGTAGATACCTCGAACTTTACAGTTCGAGTTCGCCCATCCCTAGGCATGACGCATTGTTCCCTATGGGAGGGGTGACTGGTAAGGAGCAGTTAGTGAATAAGTGATTATACAAAAAATGTAGTTGCACCTGGATGCCAAAAAAGGTCCTTTTAATCTATGTGGCGAGAGAAGAGTTATAACCAGTGCATATCAGTACATATCCCATGGCTCTAAAAATGTGTAATTTCTACTATTTAGGCCTCATTTCACTGTTATTGAGTCACATGTTTGTGTTCTGTGTTTTCCATGGATGGAACACATACACATTATGGTCTATGAGGCTGTTGAAACATGCATGTTTTTTTGCGGACAGAATGGTCCACATAAAATCGTGGAGACTTGTCTGTTTTTGGTGTCATAGATCAAAAATATTTATATTAGTCTATGGGTCTGTGAAAATCATGGACGGGACACAAATAGCATTTGTATACAATTTGTGTGCTGTCTGCAATGAATAGGTGAAGCTTCCTATTTTTTTTTTCATATTTGAAAATCACTGATGATGAAAAGTAACACAAAACTGACAAAACTGAGTATCTCTTTTGGTAATTTGCTATATCTTTTAAAGGGGAGATAAAGTGTTAAATGAAAATATCTCAGTATAGTAATAAATTCATTTGTTAACATTAAATTAAATGGCAATTTCTAATCAGTATTTTGACAAATATTAATCATTTTATTCATTATGTATTAGATGAAGAACTATGGTATGCCAAAGGATCTTACATTCTCTCCAAGGGAAAGCATACAGCTGTATGACTGCATGGTAGCTGCATGGCCAAATATGCCAAATGTAGAGGTAAGATGGTATAATGAACTGATACGTGTGTGCATGTATTTATATAGTGTAGAGGAAATGTCTAATGTCTGTGGCCTTTCATCCTCTATTTCCCCCCTGCTGTTTCTTGTAGTTGTTAATTACCTGATACCATGTTTCCTCCCACAATCCCCCTCACCTGAATCTGGTAGTGTGTCCTATAAATGTAGTTCATTCTTAAGGGGTACACGTGTGGGGGGTCAGACACGTGTGGCATCTCATGCAAAGTGGCATTGAATGCTAAGTGGATGCAGTTATTTCATGGCAGTTAGTCAGGGCAGGAGTCAGGTAAGCCACTCTATTTAAAAGGGAGAGGGGAAAAAAAAAAAAGTTTTTAAACTTCTTATCCTTTCCCTATTACCATGTCCTTTACTTCATTATCTATTGTTCTATGCGCTCTTGCTCTTAACCTTCACCGCCCCATCCCCCCGCCATCACCACTCATCCACATTAGCCCCTCTCTCCTGCCCTACCCTATGTACAGCTCCCATGCCATCTTCAGTTTACTGAGGATTCTCAGCCCACCATATTCTAACATTTGTCGTCATAAACAAAGTCCAAAATCAAAAAACTATCTGCTCTTCCTCTTTTTGCTGCTGCTTCTGTCAGGTGATATCTCCCCCAACCCTGGTCCACCCTCTAACTTCAACCCCTCTCCCACTAACCTCATTACCATCACTTGCGCTCCTTCATCTTCCTCTTTTAATTGTGCTCTCTGGAATCCACGATCTGTATGCAACAAACTTCCCTTCATTCACAATTACTTCCTTACCAACTCTCTTAACCTGCTGGCCCTCACAGAAACCTGGATCCAGGACTCAGACACTGCTTCCCCGGCTGCTATTTCTCATGGCGGCCTACACTTCTCTCACTCCCCTAGACCTGGGAACAGACGTGGCGGTGGAGTTGACCTCCTCCTGTCCCCACAATGCACTTTCCAGGTCATTCCTCCAGCCCCATCACTCTCATTCCCTTCTTTTGAGGTCCATACCATTAGGCTATTCCATCCCCTCCACCTCAAAGTAGCAGTCACCCACCCAGTTCCTCGACCATTTCTCCGCTTGGCTCCCGCATTTCATGTCCTCAGATTTACCAACCCTTATTCTGGGAGACTTTAACATTCCTATAAACAGCCCCATCTCCCCATCTGCATCCCAGCTCCTATCTCTAACTACCTCTCTTGGCCTATCACAGCTCTCAACCTCTGAGACGCACAAAAACGGTAACACCCTTGACCTGGTCTTTACCCGGCTCTGCTCATCCTCCCCCTTGGATAACTCAACTCTACTCTCTGACCACAACATTCTTTCCTTCTCACTCACTAACCCTCGGCCAACACAGCCCAATCCTACATATCACACATCCAGAAATCTACAGGCCATTAACCCTCAAGCACTCACAGACTCCCTCATCTCATCTCTGTCCCCAATCTCTTCAATCTCCTGTCCAGATCAGTGCCCCTCACCCTCAGAACCTCCAAACAGAGAACAAAACAGCCCTGGCTCACACCACAAACTCGATTCCTCCAGCGATGCTCGAGGAGTGCTGAACGTTTATGGAGGAAAACTCGCTCACCAGGAGACTTTATCCACTATAAATTCATGCTCAAAACCTACAACTCTGCCCTTCACCTTGCCAAACAGACCTACTTCACCACCCTGGTCTCCTCACTATCCAACAACCCAAAAAAACTCTTTGACACCTTTCACTCTCTCCTCAGTCCTAAAGTGCAGGCCCCCATCACTGACCTCTGTGCTGATGACCTGGCTTCCTACTTCATGGAGAAAATAGACAACATCCGCCAGGAAATCAGCTCTCAGCCTCCAAGCACTGCCACCCCCATTCTTCCCCACATCTCCTCCGGCTCACTCTCCACATTTGACCCAGTCACAGAAGAAGAAGTCTCCAGGCTCCTTTCTTCCTCTCGTCCCACCACATGCACTACTGACCCATTCCCTCACACCTGCTCCAGTCCCTCTCTCCTGTCGTCACCACCCACTTAACCACAATCTTCAATCTCTCCCTCTCTTCTGGCATCTTCCCCCTCCTCTTCAAACACTCGATCATTACTCCATTATTAAAGAAAACCACTCTCGACCCAACCTGCACAAATAACTACAGACCAGTCTCCAATCTCCCCATCATCTCTAAACTCCTGAAGCGCCTGGTCTATTCCCGCCTCACCCGTTACCTCTCCACTCACTCTCTTCTAGATCCATTACAGTCTGGTTTCCGCCCCCTTCACTCTACAGAAACCGCCCTCATCAAAGTGACCAATGACCTTCTGACAGCAAAACGTAATGGTGACCACTCTCTGCTTATTCTCCTTGATCTCTCCGCAGCTTTTTACACTGTCGACCATCAGCTCCTACTCTCTATGCTGCACTCCATTGGCATAAAGGACACTGCTCTCTCCTGGCTCTCCTCCTATCTTTCTGACCGCTCTTTCAGTGTATCTTTTGCTGGCTCCACCTCTTCCCCTCTTCCCCTCACTATTGGAGTCCCTCAGGGTTCAGTCCTTGGCCCTCTCCTCTTCTCTCTCTACACAGCCCCGATTGGACAGACCATCAGCAGATTTGGCTTTCAGTACCATCTTTATGCTGATGACACACAATTATACACTTCAGCCCCTGACCTTACCCCTGCGGTATTAAAGAACACCAATGACTGTCTAGCTGCAGTTTCCAACATCATGTCCACTCTCTATTTGAAATTAAACCTTTCCAAAACTGAACTTCTTCTGCTCCCCCCATCCACTAATCTTCCTAAATCGGACATCTCTCTCTCAGTTTGTGGCACCACGATAACGCCTAGGCAGCAGGCTCGCTGTCTGGGTGTTATGTTTGACACCGATCTCTCCTTCTCCTCCCGCACACAATGTCTCGTCCGCTCCTGTCGCTTACACCTGAAGAATATCTCTAGAGTCTGCCCCTTTCTCACCCTGGAAACAACAAAAACCCTCACCTTGGCCCTAATCCATTCCCGCCTTGACTATTGCAATTCTCTATTAAGCGGCCTCCCCCTCACCAGACTTTCTCCTCTCCAGTCCATCCTTAATGCAGCAGCCAGGATCACCCATCTGGCCAATCGTTACTCAGATGCCTCTGCTCTGTGCCAGTCATTACACTGGCTGCCCGTATACTACAGGATCAAATTCAAATTGCTTTTTCTCACCCACAAAGCTCTTCACAGTGCAGCACCCCCCTACATCTCCTCCCTCATCTCTGTCTATCACCCCACCCATTCTCTACGTTCCTCAAATGACCTTCGACTGACATCTGTACTAATCCGATCCTCCCACTCCCGTCTCCAAGACTTCTCCAGAGCTGCACCAAACCTCTGGAATGCTTTACCCCAAGAAATCAGGACTATCCACAACTTGCATGGCTTCAGACGATCCCTAAAAACGCATCTTTTTAAGGCGGCCTATCATACTCCCTAATAGAAGTCCTTTGTACTGTAGACAGTGAATGGGCTATCCCTCTGGACATTACTCTTCTATAAACTCCACCAAACCAAAAAAGGTCTACACAGATTGTATAATGACCATCCATGTAAGCTTAGTTCTATGCCCCATTTCCTCAAGATGCCTGGACCATCAGTGCAATAAGCCCCTGTACCTTGTGCAACCCCTATCCCGTTGTAGATTGTAAGCTCTTTTGAGCAGGGTCACCTTCATTTCTTGCTTTATTTATTGTATTTTCTTTTTTACATTGATTCTGTGCCTATTGTTTTGTATCCAATTATTGTACTGTATTTGTTCTGTACTGTAATTACTTACTGTATTATATTTTCTGTACTCTAACCCTACATTGTAAAGCGCTGCGGAATATGTTGGCGCTATATAAATAAAGCTTTATTATTATTATTATTATTATTATTATATATACGAGTACAGTGGTATGAAAAAGTGTCTACTCCTTTCCTGATTTCTTATTCCCATGTTTGTCCCATGGTATGTTTCAGATCACCAAACAAATTTAAATATTAGACAACAATAACACAAGTAAACACAAAATGCAGTTTATAAATTAAGGTTTTTATTATACTGATAGGATGTTTAGATTGTGAGCCTCATTAGGGACAGCATTACTGATGTATTACTGATTGCAGGAAGGGGAGACCTGCAGCCAATATACTCACATGATTAAGGAGGCTAGTTCTTCCAAAACGCGTCCAGCGGCACCCCCTGTGCGCTGTGATGATTTTATGATTTCACAATAAAAGGAATATGAAGCATGCCACTGGATCGTCTCTACAATTTCTTATAATTACTGATGTATGTAAAGTGCTATGGAATTAATAGCGCTATATAAATGAATAAATAAATATTATTATAAATAGAAAAAGAAATCCAAACCTACAGCACCCTTTGTGAAAAAGAGATTTTGCCCCCCCCCCCCCCAAAAAAAAAACAACATAATTATCTGTGGTGTATCACATCCTTGGAAACTGAGTTCAATTACCCTTGAGGAGCACTAATTAGAGAAGTAGACGGGAGGCCCATGGTCAATCTGGACTAGTTGCAGAGGTCCATAGCTCCAGTGGGAGAATCTGTCCACAGGCCAACTATTAGTCATATACAGTACTTCAAAAATCTGGTCTTTATGGTAGATTGGCAAGAAGAAGTAGGGAAAGAGGGATGGGGAAAGCTCACCAACAATGAAGTTCCTGGCTCCTAGGGATTGGGTCTACATGGATCAGCCCTGGTTCCAGACTGTGGACGTAATAGAAGGAAGAAATCTGTGCACACTGCCTTACCTGTTTATTTGAAGTTTTAATTTGCAATAAAAAAACATTTTTTTTTCACGGAGATCGGTTCCCTGGATTTCTTCCTTTTATTGGCAAGAAGAAAGCTATTTTTGAAAACAAGTCATAAGAAGTCACATTTGCATTTTGCAAAAAAACATATAGGGGACCCAGGTTGCATGTAGAAGTGTGTGCTTCAGATGACCCCAAAGATAAAAGTCTAAGGGGGTCAGATTGGGAGACCTTGGTGGCCATTCAACTGGCCCACGACGACCAGTCCACTTAACAGGAAACTGTTCATGTAGGAATGCTCGGACCTGACACAATGGGCAGCACTTTGAACACATTTTATAAGTGGTCATAAACTTGTAAATAACTCATGAAAGAATAAAGTTACGTTAAAACCAAGCACACCATTGGTTTTCCTATGAAATTTTCAATATGTTTGATGTGTCACATGACCCTCTTTCTATTGAAAAAAATAGAGTTGGATCCAAAATGGGCAACTTCAAAATGGACGCCATGGTCACCACCCATCTAGAATAGTTTTCCCCCTCCCATATACTAATGTGCCACAAACAGGAAGTTGATATCACCTGCTATTCATATTTTATTTAAGTGCATCAATATAAATGGCCTACCCTGTATAATCTTGACCCTCAAAATCAAGCTGCCATACAACTTTGTCAGCAAAAAAATAAAAAATCTATAGCTCTCAGAATACAGCAATGCAAAAACTATTTGTTATTCTATAAAATTGTTTCTGTGGTGTTAAAGTGGAAAAATATGAAAAAACAATATAAATGAGGCATCTATGTAATCAAATTGGTATCAATAAAAACTCCAGCTCATTTTGCAAAAAACAAGCCCTCACATGACTTTCTCGGCATAAACATAAAAAAAATATAGGCTTCAAATTACAGTGATGCACAAAACCTTTATTTGGTAAAAAATTGCGTTTTTTAGTATATGATATTAGCCAAACCTAAAAAAAACTATTTAAATCTGGTATTGCTGTGATCGTACTGACCTGACGAATAAAGCCGCCTAATCACCTATACTGCAATGTGAAAGATGTAAAAAAGCCAATTCTTCAACTGCTGTTGATTTGTTCATTAAGCCTCCCAAAGATTACAGTACAGTACAGCTCAAATATATCCTGCGCTCTACACTGAGCACTTACACCGGGGATTGCATGTAATCCTGTGGTCAAGCAGTTTAACTTCTTACGTGTCTTTTCCTCCTTTGTTTGGCCTCTGTTCAGCAGTTTCTGCCTTTTCAGAGTCTAGAGTTACTCTGCGGCCTCATTATAGTGAATGGAATTGTCGGGGATTTCACCTGAATCATATTTTGGAGAGGTAAATGGAAACACCAATGTAAGTGCTCAGCGTAGAGCGCAGGATAAATGTAAACAAATCCAAAATGTTCTGTATACCAAATTGCCACCAAATAGCATCACACTCAACCCATAAAAAAACAAGTCTCCACTCAGATACATCCTCTATTAAAGGAAATTTAGAACGCTTCCTAATTACTGGTTGCACAAAAGGCTCTGGGAAAGCGCTATCTCTCCCTTAAAAAAAAAAAAAGAAATCCAGCAAAGTCTGCATTCCCAAATCCAAATGTCCCCCTTCTTTTTGAACCCCACAATGTGCCTAAACCTGAGTTAACATCCACATCTTTGCCATTTATGTAGACCCACTTAATTTACAAGGTATGTGTTTCCAGCAGCATGAGCTGGGCACAATCCACTGACACCTCAATGTATTGGGCTCCACAGTGCTTATTTGCATTTTTTTAATTTTGCAGTATTCACTGCGTTTGACTTCATGGGTGCTTTCCAGAAGCAAAATTGTTACTTCACCCATAGATGAACTCCCAGAGTAATTAAAAATGTGATCACTTGAGGGGTGTTCTGGCACCTAGGGGTTCTCCACATGGAGTCCACTAACTATTCTACGAAATCTGTGCTGCAAAAGTCAAATTGTGCTCTCTCTCTACAGAGTCCTGTGGTGTAGCCAAATAGTACTATACAGGGTTATTTCCACATTCGGTAGAAATTATGTAACATATTACATTATGAGGACATTTTACCTATCTCCTTTGTGAAATTTGGAAATCTGAGGTTAAAACAATGTTCTAGTGGTGAAAATTTAAATCTTTTTTCTTCACCACCCAATAATACAACATTTTATAATACATGTCTACTGTATATCCCCAGTTGAACTCTTTGAAAGCTGTAGTTTGTAAAATGTGGTCATTTGTAGGGTCTGTTTTTTTTGGCTGTGCCAATATAACATGGCACCCCCAAACCATTCCAGCTAAATCTGAAATCCAATATGGTGCTCCTTCCCTTCTTGACTTTGCACTGTGTCCCAAAAGCAGTTTATGACCACATATGATGCATTGTCAAATTCAGGAGAAATTGCACAACAACATTTATGGTCCATTATTTCTGTTACCATAGTGAAAATGAAAAATTTGGGGTCAAAGCAACATTTTTGTGGTTAAAATTATTTTTTTCATTTCAGTGGCTCAACGTTATACAGAACATATCTGTGTAGCACCTGTGAGTTCAAGGCACATCAGGGGCTCTCCAAACGCGGCATGGTGACCGCTAACGACTCCAGACAATTTTACGTACCAAAAGTCAAGTGGCGCTTCTTGCCCTCCTAGCCCTGCCGTGTGCCCAAACAGTAGTTTTATTTAGTATTGGTGTACTCAGAAAAAATTGTACAACAATTGCAGGGTGTATTTTCTCCTGTTCCCCTTGTGAAAATCAAAGATTTGAGGTTAAAGTGATTATTTTGTTCTAAAAATGTATGTTTCTATTTTCACGGTTCAACGTTATAAAATTCTGTGATGCACCTGGGGGTTTAAGGTGTTCATCCAACATCTAGATAAATTTCTTTAGGGGTTTAGTTTCCAAAATTTGGGTCACTTGTGGGGGGGTTTCCACCCTTTAGGCACATCAGGGGCTCTGCAAACACGATATGGCTATCCCAGACAATTGTTCGCTTCAAATTTGAAATTATGCTACTTCCTTTATGAGCCCTGCCGTGCACCTAAACGGTAAACGGTTTCCAGTTTCCACCACATATGGGGAATCAATGTACTCAGTAGAAATTGCACAACCAATTGTATGGTGCATTTTCAATCGTTACCCTTGTGAAAATGTAAACTTTGAGGCTAATTAAAATTTTTGTGGAATAAGTAAAATTTTCACTTATTCATTTCAGTTCCTGTGAAGAACCTGAAGTGTTAATAATCTTCTTGAATATGATTTTGAGCAGTTTTAGGGGTGCAGTTTTTTGGAATGGTGTCATTTTTGGGTGTTTTCTGTCATATTGGCCCCTCAAAGTCACTTCATATGTGATGTGGTCCCTAAAAACATGGTTTTGTAAGTTTTGATGTAAAAATGAGAAATTGCTGATAAACGTAGAACCCTTCTAACTTCCTAACAAAAAAATGATGTTTCAAAAATTGTGCTGTTGTAAAGTAGACTAGAGATGGGCGAGTCCGAAAAGACTCGGAATCGCAAGACCCCAACGAGTCCGAGTCAAGGACTCGGGACTCGTTGCGAGTCCAGCGAGTCCAATGTTAATGAATAGGGACCCGAGTAATAGCGAATAATGACATTTACAACTCGCTGATGTGTCTCTGAAAGTGTGCGAGTCCAAACTCGCTGGTTTTTCTCTTATTTTGAGGCTTGTAGCCGATGATGCGAGGGAAGGGATTCTCCAGCACACACCATGGTTTAAGGAAACAGGAAGCGAGTCGCGCTGACAGGCGCACACACAGAGCGATCCATTCATCAGTGCAATCATGGCAGCAGGACGTGGCATGGTGAACACGCTGCGTCTTATTGCACTTGTGGAGGCTCGTCCATTTCTATGGCTCCCTACAGATCCTGAGTATGGGGATACGACCCTAATTAATACAGCCTGGAGAGAGATCGCCCAAGAGATGTTCCCTGCGTTCCATCGGAGTGACCATGAGGAACAGAGCAATCTAAGTAAGTTAAATGAGTTTACACGTTATATATTGCATTTACTGTATATATACTCGTGTATAAGCCGACCCGTGTATAAGCCGACCCCCCTATTTTTGCCCCGAAAAACTATGAAAACATATTCACCGCCATCCTGGTATACAGCGGCTATCACTGGTAGACAGCCCCCCAGCAGAGTATACACCTCCCCCTGCAGAGTATACAGGCCCCCAGCTGGGTATACATGCCCCCATATTGTGGTATACAGGCAGGGGCGGACTGGCCCAGGTGCCACGGGTCATGCGGCTGCAGGAGCATGAATAATCCGCATGTCCCTGAAGCAGCAGGCGGAAACGGAAGCTCCTGGCCGCGCGATGACGTCATCAGCACGCGGCTGCGTCCGGGAGTGAGCGTCTGTGAGTGGCGTGCGGCTGCGACTGGTAGCGAGCGGCTGTGAGGAGCGCGAGGCTGCGGCTGGGAGCGAGCCATAGGATAATGCGGGAGCTGCGGTGACTGTGAGGCGGCCGCCAGTCATCACCCCCCCCCCACACCCCTCCTCACCTGTGTCGGGCCAGTGAGGGAGGGTTGCGACCCAAACTGTAGGGTGCCAGTCAGTCCCTGTATACAGGGCCCTCAGTGTGTGTACAGGCCCCCCAGCAGTGGGTATACAGGGCCCCCAGCAGTGGGTAGACAGTGGCCCAGTGGGTTTACAGGGCCCCCAGCAGTGGGAATACAGGGCCCCCATAGCAGGGTATACAGGACCCTGAATGTGTTATCATGCTCCACCGCATAGTTGCCTATATTTGGATGGGGTCACAACAGTACAATGAGTTTAATGTCTGATCCTCCTGGCTCTTTCGGCCAAGGGGTTGGGTGTATATAAATACCACTAATGACCAGAGTCTGGTGCCCGCACTATTACATTCTCTATGCGTTGACATGTGTCCTGCCTCATTTGTGATTGTGGCCACGTGAGCTCAATGTCCGTAATGCTGTTGATGATGTTCCACACTGTCGTGTCACTGTGCCTTGTATACACATTACACACACAAAATGAATAAAATGTTATTGTTGATTTGTACACATACTTTTGTTGTTTCAAATATTACACATCTCTAAAGCCGGTTTCAAATCATTTCACAGTTGACCATCTTAAAAAACGGTGGAGGAGCTGCCGGGACCAGCATAAGAAGCAGTACCGGCAGTACTCTGAGAGACAACCGGGAGCCGCTCCATTGCCCAACCACTACCATTTTTATGACCGGCTGTCCTTCCTTCACCCGGTGGCCCGTATGCCAAGGTATGTGTCTGCAGCACTGTTGTGTACATTTTGTATTATTTATTAATATATACATTAGGTTCCATTTCGGGTCTGTGGGTAGCAGAGTATACACGTGGCTCTGTGGGTAGCAGAGTATACAGGCGGGTCTGTGGGTAGCAGAGTATACAGGCGGGTCTGAGGTAGCAGAGTATACAGGCGTCTCTGTGGGTAGCAGAGTATACAGGCGGGTCTGTGGGTAGCAGAGTATACAGGCGGGTCTGAGGTAGCAGAGTATACAGGCGTCTCTGTGGGTAGCAGAGTATACAGGCGGGTCTGTGGGTAGCAGAGTATACAGGCGGGTCTGAGGTAGCAGAGTATACAGGCGGGTCTGTGGGTAGCAGAGTATACAGGCGGGTCTGAGGTAGCAGAGTATACAGGCGTCTCTGTGGGTAGCAGAGTATACAGGCGGGTCTGTGGGTAGCAGAGTATACAGGCGGGTCTGAGGTAGCAGAGTATACAGGCGGGTCTGAGGTAGCAGAGTATACAGGCGGGTCTGAGGTAGCAGAGTATACAGGCGTCTCTGTGGGTAGCAGAGTATACAGGCGGGTCTGGGGTAGCAGAGTATACAGGCGGGTCTGAGGTAGCAGAGTATACAGGCGGGTCTGAGGTAGCAGAGTATACAGGCGGGTCTGTGGGTAGCAGAGTATACAGGCGGGTCTGAGGTAGCAGAGTATACAGGCGTCTCTGTGGGTAGCAGAGTATACAGGCGGGTCTGTGGGTAGCAGAGTATACAGGCGGGTCTGAGGTAGCAGAGTATACAGGCGGGTCTGTGGGTAGCAGAGTATACAGGCGGGTCTGAGGTAGCAGAGTATACAGGCGTCTCTGTGGGTAGCAGAGTATACAGGCGGGTCTGAGGTAGCAGAGTATACAGGCGGGTCTGAGGTAGCAGAGTATACAGGCGGGTCTGAGGTAGCAGAGTATACAGGCGGGTCTGTGGGTAGCAGAGTATACAGGCGGGTCTGAGGTAGCAGAGTATACAGGCGTCTCTGTGGGTAGCAGAGTATACAGGCGGGTCTGTGGGTAGCAGAGTATACAGGCGGGTCTGAGGTAGCAGAGTATACAGGCGTCTCTGTGGGTAGCAGAGTATACAGGCGGGTCTGTGGGTAGCAGAGTATACAGGCGGGTCTGAGGTAGCAGAGTATACAGGCGGGTCTGTGGGTAGCAGAGTATACAGGCGGGTCTGAGGTAGCAGAGTATACAGGCGTCTCTGTGGGTAGCAGAGTATACAGGCGGGTCTGTGGGTAGCAGAGTATACAGGCGGGTCTGAGGTAGCAGAGTATACAGGCGGGTCTGAGGTAGCAGAGTATACAGGCGGGTCTGAGGTAGCAGAGTATACAGGCGGGTCTGAGGTAGCAGAGTATACAGGCGGGTCTGAGGTAGCAGAGTATACAGGCGTCTCTGTGGGTAGCAGAGTATACAGGCGGGTCTGGGGTAGCAGAGTATACAGGCGGGTCTGAGGTAGCAGAGTATACAGGCGGGTCTGAGGTAGCAGAGTATACAGGCGGGTCTGTGGGTAGCAGAGTATACAGGCGGGTCTGAGGTAGCAGAGTATACAGGCGGGTCTGTGGGTAGCAGAGTATACAGGCGGGTCTGAGGTAGCAGAGTATACAGGCGTCTCTGTGGGTAGCAGAGTATACAGGCGGGTCTGAGGTAGCAGAGTATACAGGCGTCTCTGTGGGTAGCAGAGTATACAGGCGGGTCTGTGGGTAGCAGAGTATACAGGCGGGTCTGAGGTAGCAGAGTATACAGGCGTCTCTGTGGGTAGCAGAGTATACAGGCGGGTCTGAGGTAGCAGAGTATACAGGCGGGTCTGAGGTAGCAGAGTATACAGGCGGGTCTGAGGTAGCAGAGTATACAGGCGGGTCTGTGGGTAGCAGAGTATACAGGCGGGTCTGAGGTAGCAGAGTATACAGGCGTCTCTGTGGGTAGCAGAGTATACAGGCGGGTCTGTGGGTAGCAGAGTATACAGGCGGGTCTGAGGTAGCAGAGTATACAGGCGGGTCTGTGGGTAGCAGAGTATACAGGCGGGTCTGAGGTAGCAGAGTATACAGGCGTCTCTGTGGGTAGCAGAGTATACAGGCGGGTCTGTGGGTAGCAGAGTATACAGGCGGGTCTGAGGTAGCAGAGTATACAGGCGGGTCTGAGGTAGCAGAGTATACAGGCGGGTCTGTGGGTAGCAGAGTATACAGGCGGGTCTGAGGTAGCAGAGTATACAGGCGGGTCTGTGGGTAGCAGAGTATACAGGCGGGTCTGAGGTAGCAGAGTATACAGGCGTCTCTGTGGGTAGCAGAGTATACAGGCGGGTCTGAGGTAGCAGAGTATACAGGCGTCTCTGTGGGTAGCAGAGTATACAGGCGGGTCTGTGGGTAGCAGAGTATACAGGCGGGTCTGAGGTAGCAGAGTATACAGGCGTCTCTGTGGGTAGCAGAGTATACAGGCGGGTCTGAGGTAGCAGAGTATACAGGCGGGTCTGAGGTAGCAGAGTATACAGGCGGGTCTGAGGTAGCAGAGTATACAGGCGGGTCTGTGGGTAGCAGAGTATACAGGCGGGTCTGAGGTAGCAGAGTATACAGGCGTCTCTGTGGGTAGCAGAGTATACAGGCGGGTCTGTGGGTAGCAGAGTATACAGGCGGGTCTGAGGTAGCAGAGTATACAGGCGGGTCTGTGGGTAGCAGAGTATACAGGCGGGTCTGAGGTAGCAGAGTATACAGGCGTCTCTGTGGGTAGCAGAGTATACAGGCGGGTCTGTGGGTAGCAGAGTATACAGGCGGGTCTGAGGTAGCAGAGTATACAGGCGGGTCTGAGGTAGCAGAGTATAAAGACGGCTCTGTGGGTAGCAGAGTATATAGGTGATGAGAATAGGGTTAATAGATGGTGCTACAGTGTTGGGGCGTGCTAGAGGGAGCAGAGATCCGATTACTGCCATAATTTCTGACCTTATTAAAGATAGCGGCCGCAGCTAAATGACATTATGGCAAAGGTAAACATGGGGTGTGGTTAGCTGCAGGAGGTTAGTGAGAGGTGTGGGTTGTTTGGCAGAGGGCGTGGTGTGGGCGTGGTGAGCGCAGCTCCAGCGTCAGATACGCTGCGAGCGCGGAACCGCGGCACATCTCCAGGAGCAGAGGACGTGTCCGGTACGTCCGTAGCCCCCGGCCTCCCCGTTGTCCGCACACACAGCCCCGCTGTGA